>BQNB010052111.1:0-38209 GCA_026074375.1 Tanacetum coccineum
CAAACGATGTTTGGGAGTTAGTACCACAGCCTAAGACTATGACAATCATAGGAACTAAGTGGGTGTATAGGAATAAGTTAGACGAGAACGGTAAATAAGCTAGGTTAGTCGCCCAAGGTTATAATCAACAAGAGGGCATCGATTATGATGAAACTTATGCCCCAGTTGCTAGGTTAGAGTCTATTAGGATCTTATTAGCTTATGCGTGTGCTTTAGATTTTAAGTTATTTCAAATGGACGTAAAAAGTGCATTCTTGAACGGTTTCATCAATGAAGAGGTATACGTGGCACAACCTCCGAGATTCATTGATTTTGAAAAACTGGATCATGTTTATAAACTTAAGAAAGCTTTATATGATATTAAACAAGCACCCAAAGCTTGGTATGATAGATTAAAAGCTTTTCTTATTAAACATGAATACAACATGGGAATGGTAGATAACACGTTCTTTACAAAGAAGAAAAGCTCAAATCTCATCATCGTTCAAATATATGTCGATGACATTATATTCGGTTTAACTTGTCAAGACATGTGCGATAAATTTGCCAAAATCATGCATGACGAGTTCGAGATAAGCATGATGGGTGAACTTAACTTCTTCCTTGGATTACAAATAAAACAAATGGAGGATGAAAGTTTCTTTAATCAATCTAAATATATTAAAGAAATGATTAAGAAATTTGGCTTAGAAGATTCTAAACCAATGAAAACCCCTATGTCCTCGGATACTAAACTCACGAAAGACGAAGAGTGTGAGTCGGTAGATAATAGCAAGTATCGAGGCATGATAGGTAGTTTATTATACCTAATAGTGAGTAGGCCCGATATCATGTTGAGTGTCTGCCTTTGTGCACGCTTCTAAGAGGATCCCAAAACCTCTCATCTTGAAGCGGTTAAGCGTATCTTCCGATACATTAAAGGCACTATGCACTTAGGATTATGGTATCCTAAGGGGACCGGCATAGAAACCGTAGTATATGCCAACTTTGATCATGCGGGAGATTATGTGGACCGAAAGAGCACTGGAAGTATTTCTACGTTCATGGGATCTTGTTAAACATCTTGGTTCTCAAAAAACAAACCACTCTTGCTATATCCACTAGCGAAGCCGAATATGTAAGCGTCGGAAAGGCATGTCAACAAGCACTATGGATGAAACAAGCTCTTATCGACTACGATATTCGACTCGACGACGTCCTGATCATGTGCGACAATAAAGGCGCGATTGACCTTAGCAAAAACCCAATGTAACACACGCGGACTAAACACATCGAAATTCGTCACCACTTTCTTCGAGACAATATCCAGAAAGGACATATTTCTATCGAAAAAGTCTCGTCCGTTGACAATATCGCCGACATTCTCACCAAACCCCTTAAACGTGGATCGTTTAACTATCTTCGTCTTGGTTTAGGAATGATGGAACACATTCCCTAAATCGTTATTCTTTTCTTCTTGTCTCGATTATAGTCCGTGTTCCATTTCGTGTCATGACAACTTAATTACTTCATCCGAAGTATTTTAAGCATTTTTAATTCATGAATTGCAAATTAAAACGTCACTCCTTTCGTAATTTTTTTTATCAAAATTCAAGTCTAAAACCCTCTGCTGAGGGCGGCTCCCATATCTAGGGCGGCCCCCTGATTTAATCAGGCGGCCCCCATATCGATATGGGACCGCCACCAGACGAGACATATGTCTGTCATCCCATTTTTGTTAAACTCAAAAATAAACACCCCCTTCTCTGTAACCATTGGCGAACACGAACCCAAAACCCTCCAAACCTTAAAATCAACCATTAAAACTTAAATTGAAGATCAAATCAACACCAATAATCAATCCTAACATCATAAAGATCATCAATTGTAAGTCATTTCATCTATTTTCTTTCCAATTCGTGTCTAGGGTTTATGTTGAACAAAATATCAAAATTAGGGATTTTTCATTTTTTTAATTGTATGCAATTAGGACTATAATAACACAATGTATAATTAATATGCTTCCCGTAGACATAGTATTTGCATAATTGGTGTGTTTGTCAAAAAATTTGATATGAACAAAAACCCCAATTTTCTTTGGAAATTACTCACGTTAGGAACACCATAAAAATGTTTTGATGCATTGTTAATACACTCTAAAAACGTTTTTGTATTCATGCATAATGATCTCATGAACATCATTCGAAATATTTAATCAATGAACATTTTCGACATGTTTGGATGAGCAAAATTGAATTAAGGAGAGTTTGGGTTAACTCATAGGTTTTCATTTTAAAGTCGAGTTAACCGCAACTCCACATTTGTTGCATTTAGGCACACACTAGGCACAAATTCTTGTTAACATTACGAGTTCATTATAATAAAATATGGTACTATTTTTAGGTAACAATGCCTCGTAAAACTGCCAAAGATCACCAAAATACAAAAACCTACATTCCGAAAATTTCACATGAATACACCTCACCTTTAAAATAGATGTTTAAGTATCTTGAAAGTCATTGCAGTCATGAGGGTCGGGTAATTTATCCAGATTTTGATAATTTGGTCTATGTTAGATCCATGTTTACTCATATTAGGTTTGAGTGTCTTCTTGATATAAATGAACAAATTATTCCTCGTTTCATTCTCGAGTTATATAGTCAATACCGTGTCAACTACACTCTCGAAGGTCAAATGTTAATCGAGTTTGTCATCCAAGATCATTTCTTTTCTTACACTCTCGAAGAATTTGATCAAATTCTTGGCATTCCTTTTAGTGGTCAATGTTCTTTCTCTGACAAGTGATCACTTGACGACTTACAATATAGTGTCCTTATGAGTGGTCCTTATCAAACTGACCCTCCTTGCCCTGATGAAATCAAAAACTATGTTCAAGAGGAACGGGAGGGTCCTGTCACTCGTATCCGTCATGATAAAGCCATTGATGTTGAGGAAAACCAAATTTTAACTCGTGAAATCGTGTCAATAATGAAAACTTGGGTTGAAATAATTTGGGAAAATGTCTTTTGTCTTGGGGGTAACTAGGATCATGCCCTGGCGTGTCTTTGTCACATGCTTTATTGTATCGCTAGGTCTGAGTGATATAATCTTGCATATTTTATTGCAAAACGAATGGAGTTTGTCA
Organism: Tanacetum coccineum; assembly: GCA_026074375.1. Lineage (NCBI taxonomy): Eukaryota > Viridiplantae > Streptophyta > Magnoliopsida > Asterales > Asteraceae > Tanacetum > Tanacetum coccineum. The sequence goes on from BQNB010052111.1 coordinate 3,125, forward strand.
CCAAACAACCTCGGTTGATTCTACCATACGGTATGTTATTGACTCGTTTGTTTAACCATGTCATGTCCGAGAGTACTGAGTTGTCAAATAATCATTATGTCTTGTGTGATCGTGCCATGTATCCTTTTACCGTTTAACAAGACTGAAAGACTCGAAAGGATTATGGCACGAGAAGAGGTCGCTCTTCTACTTCCTCTTCATCTGCCTTCGGTCAACCATCCTCCTCTCATCCCAACGATGATGATAATGATGTAAATGATGAAGGGTCCTCGCGTGCAAGCACTCCTTCCCCCACTCGTTTTGTCAATTCATTGTCAAATGACATTCCTCAAATCTTTTCAAATCCACCCAATGTTGACACAAACATAGAAGCCTTTTAATCTCGCCAAACCGAAATTTTAAACAAACAAGTCCAATTGCGAGATGAGCAACGTCGTGGAATAAGGTCAATCGGGAAGGGCATCAAGAATTTGTCGAGGGGAAAGAAGAAGAAGTGAGCAATTTGGAAAATTGCTAAAGACAATTTATTTATGATTAGTACTAATTACTTATTAATTATTACTTGTTATTTAAAATTATGGTTTATTTGGTAGGATTCTTAGTACTTAGTTTAGGCAACCTAATTTGCCTTGGATGATCGTTCCATTTTATCATCCTAAACTTGTTTGCATGCAAATTGACACAATATGCTCTCTATTATATAATTATGATATTATGCATGGTTACTTATTTGTTTGATGAGATGCCTATACTTTCTTCCCAAATAGAATTTAGATTAGCTAGCCTATGTATTTGAGATTTTGAAAGTATTAGATGATTCTTGAGGTAATAGGGTTAGCTGCAAAAGGGAAAACTTAGGGTAACATTTTCTGCACAGGTTTAAAAATCTAGAAAAACTAGGAAATATTTTGTCCCTCTAGAAAATGGCCCCCTTAAATACCTGGCGGCCCCTAAATATATCTAGGACCGCCCTCTTATTTAAGGAACCGCCATCAGGGGTTACAAAATTTTTCACTATGTTTCTCCTGATTTTCTGTGCAGTTGACTATCTCCCTTCTTAGGCCCAACTATCTTTCTACATTTTGCTAAACCATTTTTGGAATTTCTTTTCTTCATTCTCATGCTTTACCTCATTAATCACACTCATCCTAGTTAAATAACCACATCCACTATTCTCTTCATCATCTTCACCATCATCTTTCTTTTTAGGGGAGAGAAGATTTAATGTTTGCTCACCTTGAGTATCTTCTTACTTCAGCCATTGCATCGCCTTCTCCACCTCATCCTTAAACACCCTCGATGTCACTAAATAATGCTTCACCCTAACTTTTTTGCTTAAAGCCTTTACCTATGACTCAAGAATCATCTAGGATTTATAAAGTATTAAGACCATTAGTGTACTTTTATTTAATTTTAGTATTTCTAGTGTTGTAAGCAATCTATGTTCTCCTGTATGATTTTGCTTTCTATGAATGAACTTATATTATGGGTGAATTGCATGAATTATGTGTTTGGCTATTTCTTCTCTATATAACCATGCATATATTTGTCGTAATATTGCCACTAGTTAGAAATATTGTTTGCTCTTGTATTTCTAACTCGGTTTTGTAACAAAATCCCATAAGCTCGATACCTTGGTGCCCCAAACGAGGGAGAGTATACATCAAGGGGGAGTCTTGGCATCATCAATTTCTTTCTTCTATACTCGACGATCAACCTTTTTGGATTCGACAAAAAAGGGAGAGAAATGGATCATAACTCATTAATAACTTGCAAAATTTTATTTTCATCTAATATGAGTTTATATTTTCTCATCATCAAAAAGAGAGAGATTGTTAATACAAATAATGCCTAAAAATGTTATTTATATTTTTTAACTCCTCTACGTTTTGAAGATAACAAAATGTAAAAACGTCTACAATAAAAATAAACGTTTACGTGTTATTAATCCTAAATTTCCATTTCGACGTAAATCACTTAAGGTATGAATAAACAAATCATTAAACATGATTAGTGATCAAGAAAATATATTTTTCTTAAACCTTACATTTCTACAAAAAGTATTTTTACAAAAATAAAAATATACAAAGTAATTTTTAGTATAAAATAAATGTTTTAATTAATTATAAAAATTTAAATATGATTTTCCCCCTAAAATAGAAGGTTCCACACCAGATTAACCTTCCCTACTAAAAGACAAAAAAGGAAGCGTCTGCCTAGGGGCGGCCCCTTGATAGGTAGGAGGGCCCCCAGATATATCTGGGAATGACGGGACCGCCTACAGGAGACGTTGGGTTTTTCTGGCTATAAATACTGCATTATTCCCTACAGTAAAACATACCTCTTAGCACAAATTTTTTAGATAACTTTCTCTCACTAAAACCTTCTTTCTCTTTCTAAATCTCTTGATCACTAACATAGATTAATCTTGTTTCAAGTGATCCAATCTCATCTTCCACCTTCTTCCTTCTTCTATCAAGTGCAAGAGAAGAACACTCGTATTCGCCAAGAAACGATGTGTTGTAGATTAGTGATTTCTCCTCTCTTCTTTTAAGATCCAAACCTCTATTTTCTTGATCTTGTGTTTGTGTGTAAAATCGGATAGTGTATAAATCTGATTATGTAGATTATGTGTTGGTTAGTATTTGAGTCCTTAAAATACATTGGTGAAGTGGTATATTGGTTCTAGCTAAGATTAGGACTCGACATTTAGCTTAGTGTCAGAAAACAACGCAAGCAATGTGTAAACGGTTTTCTCCGCCTGAAGGGAGCTTGTTGACATAGTAAAATCTCGAGTCGGATACTCGAGGAGTGGAGTAGGGCGAAGAAGAGCTTCGTAGCCGAACCACTATAAATCTCGATGTTGTGGTTTGATTATTCTATCTCTTACCTTTCATCTTTTACTTACTCTTATATTTATAGTTTGTATTATGATTGTGTTGCAAGTAGTTAGATACATTAGTTCTTCATATCGTTGGTTGATCTTGCATATATTCGAATCTAGTGTTTTATAAGCAAAGATTTCAAAACGCCAATTAACTTGTAAACTATTCAATATCCCCTTCTAGTTTCCACAGGCAGCTACTCTTAGACGTAGAAGGGATCCTATCATTCTTTGGATTGCTCTTAGGTAGTGGTTTTCTAGTCTTAGCAGTGCTTTCTACTGATGTAGAGGATAAACCATTTGTGTTGGAATTCACATCTTTCTTAGTGATGACACGAGGTTATGAAACAGTGATCGGTTTCATCTTAACGCTTGCTTTTACATGTTTGTTAGGCACAAAATTATCCACCCTAGAATTCTTAAGAGGATTGATTCTAGAAATTCCTAGGGCAATCACTTTGTCGATTTTCACAACTTTTGATTTTTGTGTTTTTTGTACCAAGTGTGAAGCGACTGGTTTTGTCAAATCATTGTTTACATCAACCTTGGGAATAAACCGATTTTTTGGAAATTTTGGTCATTCAGATTGAAACGCAGTCGGTTATCTAACAACTGATTGGTTTTTGAGAAATTGCAAAGGTGGTTTCCCTAAGATTGATGGTTTTGCAAACTTAATATTCGCACTCGTACCTTTCACTTCATTTTGTTGTTCAGAAAACTTGGTATGTAACTGGGCTCTTAATGTAGAGTTTTCATAAATCATATCATTAAGTTTTCCTTGCAAAGAGTAAGTTATGAGTTTTGTTTGAGCCTGTGTCTATTTGATAGAATTAAAAATGTTATTGTAAATAGACTTAAGATGTTTAATTTCTTTTGCTAAATTCAAAACCTGAAATTCTAAGGACACGTTCTCATCATCAAGTTTCTGAGACAACGAATCAAGGGTATTTGATTCAGTTGAGTATTCATACTCTTACCCTTGATATCTCCCAACTGAGCTTGCAACCGTTCGATTTGATGTTGCATGTAGTTATAAGCTTTATCGTATGAAATCTTGTCATATTTGCATTCCTCACATTTTTTGTACCAATCATTCCAAAGTTTAGCATATTCATTTTCCTTTTTAATGATACAAGTTTCAAACTTTTCTTTCGTACATTCAAGCTCAGTTTAGAGATCAGATGTATCAACAACAGAGGGACTTTGCACAATAAACTTAATATCCTGACTAATAACTACTCTCAAGAGACGATCGTTTTCATTTTCCAACCGTTTTATCCTATCAAGAGATTCATCAGCTTCTTTTACAAGAGATTTGAAGTCTCGAAAAAATTTAGCTGCTTCTTTCAAAAATTGTATTTTAAAATTTTATACTCTAGCGTCAACTTGGTTAACGATAGGAGCAATTTCATCTTTTAAAATATTTTAAACCTCTTGATGAATGACATGCGACTAATTATTTATATCTAATGACATTCTTTGCTTTACAACACGTTGAAGAGTCATAATGGTGCCTTTTACCGCATTTAGAAATTTTCGTGCAACACTTGGTGAAGAAGCATTGCCCAAAAATTCTTCATCAGGTATCAAAAGGTTTGGAAATTATGTTAGAAACACTAGCCGTTTTGGAAGTGTTTCAAAAGTACAACTTTTCACGTGACTTAGCCTTTTGAGAAACGAAAACCTCTGAGAGCAATCTTTGCATATTTTGCCAGTTTTATTTCTTTGTTTAGTTGTTTTAGTTTCAAATGACTCTCTTGAGCAAGTTTAAGTGTCTCCTTCGAATCATACACAGCAGGATGATCATGCTTGTCTAATAATACTTTGCCATTATACAAGCTCTATTGTTTGTTCTGAGCTTGCTTGAGATAGTGGAGATTTTCATAACCAAAAGCCATTTTATGTTTAGTGTGGTAAAATGAGTCTGGCTTGGGTAAAAGCGCATGCATCATTTGAATTGATTGACCCGTTTTAACCAGAATGTTATATAATTCCTTGATTTTCTTTTTAGACTCTATAAGTTTATCAAGAATCTCGTCTTCCCGTGTTTTAAAATCATTCTTAAACTTTTTTCCTTTCTCGTTGAAGAAAAGAAACAGTTGATTTTTCTTTTGAAAGCCGGTTATTTAGATTTGCAATTTCCTCATTCAAAGTCGTTATCATTTTAGCAAAACTTAAATGGAGTGCATTTATCTTTTTTTGTAAGACATTATTCTTGATAAACTGACTTTTAATAACATCTTTCAAGTTTATCATATTTTTCTTGATTGATTTCAAAACATTTTTCTTGTCCCTTATATCTTGCAAGCATAGTAGTCAACTCGGCATTAGTTTCTTTCATTTTGTGATTGACTATGTTTACTTTCTCAACTTCCATGACCAAATTATTATATAATGACTCAAAGAAAGCACGTGTTTCCTCAACGGTAGTAGGATGTTGTTCTACTGTTCCTCCACTAGATTCCATGATGAACTCCGCAGGAATAACATTATTGTCATTCTGTTGAACCAGATGTGGCTCAGTAGTGAACTCGAGTAGATCAGTGTAGTGCTCCTCTTGAGTAAACATATTATTATCAGAATTATTTTCATGTTGGTGTACCTCAGCTGATCTATCTGAATCATAGACGGGAGCTTTGTCAGTCTAAGTACCCGATGTCGATGCTTGCTGTAAATTTTCTATTGAAGTGTAGTTCGCATTTACTTCCTTAGCAGCCACGAAATTAAATTCTTTAGGTTAGAGTTGGATCCATGCTTCTTCCTTTTGAACAATCTGCAACTAAGTATGAAGATAAGCAACATCCCTTCTCCTTGGCCTTACTATGTAGTTCCTAGCATAATGACCCACTTTTTGACAGTTGTAACACCTTTTTGATTTGCAATCTTCTGAATATTCGAATTTTGAACTGCATTTTGCCCAAACAGATTCCCTACATTCTGCACTAGATTATACCCATTCCGATTACCTATAATTTTCTCTACATTCGGTTTAATCTGGTCCCCATCAATTATCAGGTCAACCGATTAGCATCTGTCTGTTTTGATCCATATTCATACCCGATTGTGCAATCTGCCTGTCGCGAGGGTTTGATGAACTTATTTGGTTATTGTTTATTGGTGTAGTGTTGTTTAGCTTAAATGCATTGGCCATGAGTACAAGTGCCATGTCTATTGTAGTTTTGGGATCTAAGATATCTTCAGGATTTGGCATTGGTTGTTGCATGTAGTTCATGTTAAATAGAGGTTGTTAGCCATAGTTGATGTTGGATTGTGGATGTTGCATGTAGGTAATGTGTGATGGTTGATATGGGTGAAACGAAGTCTGAGTGTTTGCCATTAGTGCCAAATGGTCATGTGTTTTTGCAAGTCGTTCTCCTCTGTTAACATAAATGTCTTGTTGAGTCGACATTGCAAAAATGGTGTGGAATGATATTATAGGATTGATTCAATGATTAGTGAGAGTTGTGTAATTGTGATATTGTTTTTAGTGATTTTAAGTTGTGATTATGTTGTTGTTGCTTAGAGAATTTGTTTTAAAGAAAGATGATCAAATTGCCTGAAATGATGATCAAATTGCGGGTTTAAATGTTGTCAAATAGCTGGATGAATGTTGTTAAATGGATGGATAAATGTTGTCAAATGGCTGGATGAATGTTGTCAAATGTCTGGATGAATGTTGTCAAATGGCTGGATGAATGTTGTCAAATGGCTGGATGAATGTTGTCAAACGTTTGGATGAAAGCTGTCAAACATCTGAATGAATGTTGTCAAACGTCTGGATTGCCAAACATCTGGATTTGAAGTGCCAAATTACTAAATTTGAAGTGCCAAATTGCTAGATTTGAAGTGCCAAATGGCTAGATTTGAAGTGCCAAAATGCTAGTTTATCCTGCCAAACGTCTAGTTTATCCTGCCAAACTGCTAGTTTATCCTACCAAACGTCAAGCTTATCTTGCCAAACGTCTATTTTATCCTGCCAAACCGCTAGTTTATCCTGCCAAACGTCTAGTTTATCCTGCCAAACATCTGGAAGAACGAAAAAACATAAACAAACCAAAACACTAAAAAACTCACAATTTTTAACATTTTTTCTTGAAATTTTTTGCAAAACTAACTATATCTAAGCTATTTCAATCATAAAGAAACCTTAACTTTAACGTTTTTAACATCAAAATTATTACCACTTTTTTTGCATAAAATGACTAAAAATGCTTAGATTTCTCAAGTAAAAACTCACACAAACAATCACGTAATCATTCCTGAGATCTTGATACCACTTGTAAATCTAACATAATTCACACATAAAGTATAGAAGAATGAAATTCTAGAGAAAGAAAGAAGTGTAGAGAGAGAAAGATGTAGAGAGAAAAGATGGAAGATTCTTCTTAGGAGAAATGAGAACCAACACCCTCCTAACTTGCTAGGAGGGGGGTCAGTCCTTATGGGCTTTCTATTGGGCCGATTTAGGCTGAAACATAGCAACTAGTGGGCTTTAAGCACAAAACCTAGGCCCAATTAGCTTAGAGAATTCCCGTTAACTATATTAATCTTATACAAGATTCAGGAATATTAATGACCATCACTTTACTAAAAACGAAGGCTAACAAACCCAATACCTTTGGTTGACTTTCAGTCTCTCTATCTCCTTTCTAATGGAAGGACGTATATGATCATCTAAGTTTGTAGCTTTTTGATGCATTGCATAAAGTCTTTGCATTAAGTATATCCTAATATCTTCTAGCAATGTTATAATAGGTTTATCTATAGCAAATTCTATAGCACTATGTGTTATATATAATACTAATCCAAATCACACATATTACATATAGAAAGAAAGATAGAAAGTAGATAAGAAGGACTAGAGAGAGAGAAAGAACAAAGAGAGATATAAGATGGGAAATGGGAGGAAGTTATATTGCATAGTGAGAAGAGAGAATACAAATCAACCAACACCCACTCCATGGAATAGAGAGGGGTATTTATACACCTTGACTAAGTAGAAGACGCATAGGGTTTAAGAGAGGATGGGCTAGGCTCGACTTTGGTTAGGCTTTGGCCCATAATGTATACAATATTAGCTCAAACCTCAAGCCCGAGTCCATAACTAATCTATTACATTAATTACAAAGTTCCTATAACATAAGATCGAATCTATATAAATGATAACCATGACTTTCCTTGTTAGACTTAATATTTTAAGGCTAATAATCTCCCCCAAAAGAGCGGTCATCTCTTTCTTTGACTTTATGCTCTTGTGGTCTTGAGTCTTGGTCTTGAACTTTGTTGTAGTAGACTTTGTTCCTTCATGCTTTTTGATCTTGAGCCTTTGTCTTTAGACTTAGCGTACTGAGATCTTGAAATCTTTCATCATCACTTACCGACCAGCATGTTCATACTTGTCTTGAAAGCTATCAATCTCCTCTTTTCATCATTCTTTAAAGTGGTGGTTTTGACTTGATCCACTTGCAACATATACTTGATGTATTTGAGGAAGTTCTTGGTTATCATAGTTGCAGAAGTGTGATGCGGTCGTTGTAAACACACTAGGTTTTACAACTCCCTTGGTAAAGTACCTAACCGTTGTAGTGTAGTATAGGTAAGACTCAGGGGTTGTTATCGTTCTCTAGGGGAATAGGTTAGGAAGGCTCAAACTAAATGTAACTAAGGTCTAAAGGGTTAAAAGAAGATTATTGTGTTTTTATATTTTTCAGAAAGTAATTAAAATCTCTGGTTTAAAAGGGGTTTTGGTTTTAATCTAATTAAACTAATTACTAAAAATAAATCTAAAATACTGTGGAAACTCGATAGGTAAATAAATATGTTTACTTAATCATGCATGATCCTTAGTTTGCTTCTCCTAATTCTATTGCTTTGTCACTCTTGTGATGCGATGTGTAAGTATTTCCTAAGTCATGAACGAATTACATAAACTCGCCGTCTATGTAATATTCCGTTAAGGCAACACACAAGTAAGGTAGTATGAAGACTATTACAAGGCCCTAAGAGTACATTACATGCATTAAAACACTTAAGAGGTGATCAACAATATATGGGTAAGGTGGTATGAAGACTGTTACCGATGGTATCCTTTCTACACAATTACGTTTCCCTAGACGTCTTTGCAAGCAATTAAGAAGCTAGTTTTCTAAAGCCTAATGCGCACACCCATCAACAAAAAGCAATATTAAAAGGATCTACAAACTAATTCTCATGCAATCATAATTAAACACTAATAGATCTAGCCTAACATGTTAAAGAGAAGCGAAGAACAATTATTAATCAGACAACACATAAACATATTGAAAGATTAGAGGACAAAAAACTTCATTAATCAAAACATGGAGTTAATGGTGATACAAGATGATTCGTAAACCCTAAAAATGGCCTAACTATTGATAATATTAGTACCCTAATAATGACTCCCGAGTTCCACACTTAAAACCCTATAAACGAGTTTGTATATATAGAAAAGCGATCGCGACGACGTCGCTTTTTAATCCTGACGCCGTCGCTTCACCAAATTTTCTAGGGTTTCACTATGTCGGTTAAGTCTTGACGCCGTCTTAATTTTCCTGACGACGTCTCTTTGATGATCTGACGCCATCACAATTAATTGTGACGCCGTCTCCAAGGTATGTGTGCCCTTTTCTTCTTCGACTTTAGTATACAGTTGTAATCCTGTCTGTTTCTTCCCTAAATGAGCCCAAGTCATGTGTATTCCCTCCAAATGCCATCCAAGTGCTAAAAATACAAAAAAAAAACAATTAAGCACGTATTTTAGAGATATTTGCATGATTTATAGAGTTAAATGACCCTGAAAAAGTGTATAAAATGACACCTCATCAAATAGCCCTACACTTAGGATTTGCTTGTCCTTAAGCAAATGGGCTTCTCTACCTAGGCAATAGCAAAATCAGGGGCATTTAACTTACTTTTCAAAGATAATTTATGACACAACCAATTAGACCTCGTAATTAAAAGCACGGAAATTATATACTTGCACCTCAGAATAAGTGTTTGGATTCTCTTTTTCTCTCAAAGAGGTCTTTAAAGGGTTGTGATGTATGGGTGTAAGTTAAACGGAAACGGATGGGAGATATTTGGGTGGATTTGGGGTGGTGGTGAGTTAATTAATACACAAGAATACATGCGAAGGCGTTTCTAAGCCAAGACTCGACCACACTATATACAAACTCTACATAAAACTCTTTCTTTTTCTTTTCTGACATAAACATAAACATAAGAAAGATGGTAACCTGCACATTTTTTTCTTCTTTTTCTATTTTTTTCAATTTTTTCTTTCTTTTTTTCTCTTTTTTTTTCTTTTCACTTCTTTTTTCTATTTTTTTTCGTGCACGTTTGCCCTGCCATCTGGTGAAACATAATAATACATGACTTAGGGTTTATAAACGCACCCCTACACTTGAGTTTTAGAACTCATTAACATAAACTAATCTAATGACCCTAATTGAAAGGATCAAAATAACATGGAGTGTATTAAGCACATATGGGGGTAATAATTTGACTTCTTCCATATTTCTCCATTAAATAAAAACTACCATGAATTCCAATCGTCCTAAAACTATATACACTAATAAAAGACTCGACTTAGCAACCACGTACTCAAGCATTTAATTAACTGGGTTTACAAATGTGATAACAATAATGTACTAAAAACGAGTACATACAAGGAAGCCTAAGGTGATTTGGGTGTAACATTTTGGTAAGGGTGTAATCAATGCTCTTTATTAATAATCTAAAATCCACCAGAAAATCATGAGAACCGTGAAAAAGGATAGGCTCGGAGGGGTGTACTAGAGGTATCTTGCATAAAAAATGAGTGCATAGCAAGGGTGTGGGGATAGTTATATGATCAGGGAGACCATCATAACAAATACAGGTTTAAAACATGGTTTATCCTAGTGCCTATTATCATTTAGCAAATCCTAATCATATGAATGCGATCTCACTAGTGGTCTTAAAATGCATCACAAAAACAAGTTCTAGAGTTTAATATACTACCGGTACACTCTCATATAGTTTTAACCGATAGCAATGCTCCAAAAAATGTAACAAAACCACATATGCACGATCAAATCAATGAACGCGACATATATGATTGCTCATTCATTAACTATAAAGCTAAAGGTAAAACTATCTTAAGCACCAAAGATGGGTGCTTGAATTCATAAAGATCTAGGGGCGAACCTCACATTTTTTGGGTGGACTTTTTTTTGAGTGGTAGGGTTTTTGTGCTAGTCATATAATTCCTATCCATGAGACGCTAATAATACTAACTTTTCATCGGTATATGCCATAAAATATTTAAATTTGGGTTAAAATTACCGTCTATGCTACGTTTTAGTATATTACTCATCATTTTAAGGGCAAAGCAAAGGCAAATGAACAAATAGTTTCTAAGGCTTTATTTCCCCCTACACTTATTTTGAATATTGTCCCCAATGTTCTTAGAAGTACCCGTAAAATGAATAAAGGAAAAAAAAGGGCAAAAGAAATTAGTAATCCCCTTGTTTTGCTCAATAAATGAAAAAGACACAAATGATCCTGGCGAAATCGTCATCCAAGAATCTTCCACATGGAACTCCTAAGAACTCCCAGGCTTCTCCTTATCAAACAACTACACCAGGCGTAAAATCGACAGGATAATAATATACAATGTAATTGTTTAGGGTTTTGACACAACGAAAGCAATAAAGATAGGATGAATGTGCTAATGTAATCGTGGTTTTCTGCAAGTGTTAGAAAATTTACAAATTCTGGAAATTATACAAAACTAATTTTCAAGAATTAAAAAATACGAATTTTACTGTAGCTGGAGACGCGACGGCCCTGTCAGGATAAATCCTGATGCCATCTCCAGCGTCTGTAAAGAAATTATGTTTTTTCTTTCTTTGAAAAATTTCTGCACGCAAATCATATCAGTTATTTCCATGGAGAATTACCGCATAAACCACAAAAACAATTAACACAATCATATGACTCTAAATAGACACATAACACGTGAATTAATTTAAACTATTTATTTAATATGCTTGCAATGCTTCTTAGAAATCAGATATTCTCTTTTACAATTTGATGTAAAATACCTTTGATTGCAATTAAGACGAAGTTAAAGACAAAACAAAGCATGATCACATAATTCAAACATATAAAAAATGATAAAGGATTAAAACACACGACACTCCCAAAATGCAAGAAATAAAAGATTAGGTTGCCTCCCAATAAGCGCTTGTTTTTGTTCGAGTCACGAGCCTGACTCTATCCTTATTTAACAGATAAAAGGACATGTTCCCTTACACTTAAGGTCAAGTGCGGGTGATAGTAACTATACACATCATTGTTGTGAGAAGGAGTCATACGTTGAAAAATTGTTGTTAAATTATATGCTCCAAATGGTGTATTTCTTTAATCCTACCCTTTCTTAATCCATTTGTCTTCATGGTTAAACTAAGTCCTACTCCTAAGAAATCATCTTCTATCACCTCCGAATATGAACAATCAACACCTAGGGATCTACTATGTCCTAATAAACCCGATTTAAATCCATAATGTTTCTTACGGTTATCTATACATGGGTGATAATATCAATACATGTCCTTAGGGTGGAAAGACGCCACGTGAGGTGAATGTGGTGTATGAATGGTCAAACTATCTACTACCTTCATCTTAAAACTATCTGGACTATGCGGTGTGATGGGTGGTTCGGGGCCTCTTTCCCCTCCTAGACTTATATCTAAGGATGGACAACTAGATAAGGGTTGTGGTTGAGGCTACGGTTCATCAAAACTAGGAATTTCCCTAGATATAAGAGAAATGTTATGATTAGTCAAGCCTACATCCTCTAGTTTCGTTTGCTCCAAAGGTTTTGGCTCCATAGGATTCCTATAGTCTCTTCTACTTCTTTCGGGTAAGTCACGTGCGGTGTGTATACCTTAAATGATAGGAGGACTTGTGGGGTATTTTGTGGGTTTGAATTATCCACCTTATCCTCCATCATATCTAGATCACTTATAGGCTCATCATATGCATCTAACCATGACATGCACTTAGGTATCTTAACTCTAACTACCTCATTCTCAACTAATTGAGGCTTCAAATTTGCTATTATTTGGTCAGTATTAGTGCTAGTTGGGTTTTTCTACTGTTTATCACAATAGGCACAATCCTTAATGGTTTCCCATGCTTCTTCAGCACTTAATCCCCTAAGGTTCCCTCATGCTTCATAGTTAATGTCTATTTGGGTATAGTTATTGATATGATCAAAAAAGAATTAAATTTTGGCCCATAGGTTGAGGCCATGATGCGGGACTTTTCGGATTAAGTCTTTGTAAGGAGTCCACGCATCGTAGAGAGATTCATCTTGATGCTGTTGGAACATCAAGGTATATCTCTAGGACAGAAAAGGTAGGTTTTAAAAGGGTGTGTTGGGTGATTTTCTATTTATCATAATGGTAAATGAAAGAGTTACAAACAAGAGGCACAAAGAAAAGATAAACTACGAGAAAGCTAATTGAAAAAAAATTAAAATTCCCATTTGATAGGATCAAGCGAGTAGACCTAAGCTAAATTAAATTTGAAACCTAACTATTCCCTACGTAGCGGTGCCCAAAACTTGATGTGGTTGTTGTAAACACACCAGGTTTTACAACTCCCTAGGCAGAGTACTAACTGTTGTAGTGTAGTATAGGCAAGACTCAGGGGTTGTAATTGTTCTCTAGGGGAATAGGTTGGGAAGGCTCAAACTAAACATAACTAAGGTCTAAGGGGTTGAGAAAAGATTATTTTTGTGTTTTTATATTTTAAGAAAGCAATTAAAATCTCTAGTTTAAAGGGGGGTTTTGGTTTTAAGCTAATTAAACTAATAACTGAAATTAAATCTAAACTACCATGGAAACGCTATAGGTAAATAAATGTGTTTACTTAATCATGCATGACCCTTAGTTTGCTTCTCCTAATTCTATTGCTTTGTCACTCTTATGATGCAATGTGTAAGTATTTCCTAAAACGAATTACACGAACCCGCCATCTATGTAATATTATGTTAAGTCAACACACAAGTAAGGTAGTATAAAGACTATTACAATGCCCCTAAGAGTACATTACATGCATTAAAACACTTAAGAGGTGATCAACCATAGATGGGTAAGGTAGTATGAAGACTGTTACCGATGGTATCCTTTCTACACAATCATGTTTCCCTAGACGTCTTCGCAAGCAATTAAGAAGCTAGTTTTCTAGAGCCTAACGCGCACACCCATCAACAAGAAGCAATATTAAAAGGATCTACAAACTAATTCTCATGCAATCATAAGTAAACACTAATAGATCTAGCCTAGCATGTTAAAGAGAAGCAAAGAACAATAACTAATCAGACAACACATAAACATATTGAAAGATTAAAGGATAAAGAACTTCACTGATCAAAACATGGAGTTAATGGTGATACAAGAGGGTTTTTAATCCCTAAAAACGGCCTAATTATTGATAATATTCATACCCTAATAATGACTCCCGAGTTCCACACTTAAAACCCTAAAAACGAGTTTGTACATATAGAAAAGTGATCGCGATGGTGTTGCTTTGTAATCCTGACATAGTCGCTTTGCTGAATCTTCTAGGGTTTCACTATGTCGGTTAAGTCCTGACGCCGTCTTAAATTTTATGACATTGTCTCTTTGATGTTCTGACGTTGTTACAAGTAATTGTGACGCCGTCTCCAGGGTCAGTGTGCCCTTTTCTTCTTTGACTTTGGTGTAGAGTTGTAATCTCATCCGTTTCTTCCCCAAATAAGCCCAAGTCACGTGTATTTCCTCCAAATGCCATCTAAGTGCTAAAAATAGAAAAAGAAATGATTAAGCACGTATTTAAGCCTATTTGCATGATTTAGGGGGCTAAATGACCCCGAAAAAGTGTACAAAATGACACCTCGTCAAAGTGTATCTTTGTTTGATCTGAGCTTTCATCTTTGACATTTGAATCTTTGAAGCTTAAGTATGAACATGTGGCTATGAATATGACAGAGCTTGAATGAGGTAGTTACACCATTGTTTATACCTGCATGTATGAGGGTTAACAATAAAACAACATATATGGACTAGTATCTTGTTCACACGTCGTAGTTTGGTAACTTTAACCTTCGGTTCTGTGAGGACCGTTTTATAGTAAAAATATTATACCTATGTCATCAGGATTTGATTCATGAATGAATCTCCTTAACAGGTTTTCCAGCTGAAAGTGTAGTTTATCTAAAGCTAACACGTTGAGAGATGCTAACAAAGCTTTTTAATATTCCACAGCTGTTCCTATATCCAGATTCCCATACAAGTAAGGATAACATATGAATATAGGTGAATCATTGATGTCCACTTGTAAGTAAATAACAACAATTTTAGGTGTTTCTCATCAAATTATATTCTTGGATCACATTGGATTTCCATTTAACACATGATTAATATTTTACAAGATTCCGCATGTCACCTACCGCATTGCTATTTGATGTTGACACTAGAAGGATTTACATTCGTCATTGTGAAATACTAAAGAGTATCACTCTGAATGTTCTGGCAAGATTTGATGATAATGTGTAGGACTCTTTGTTACAACTTGTGTTCTTTGTTTGTGAACAACAAGTATATTTTTGGAATTGTGTCCTAATGAGATTTATATTTTGATCTCTTGGCTTAGACTCGATTAGTGCACTTTGGTTTTAGTGAACAAAGGATGGAGCAGATTACCACCTTTTCAATATCAACAATCTTAAAGTGAGATGTTAATAGATAACGTGTGTAAGTATCTTTTGAGAGAAACTTAAATGGATGGGAAGGGTTGTGCATTGCATCACTGGGTCCATGATGGCTTTCTTCAATACCATACATCATCTTTATGATTCTGATAGATTATGCATTGACCTGGTTTCTGCCTAAATTATATGGAGGGCTTCTTTCTTTTCACCCTTTATCCTTACATTTCTTTTTCAATCTTCAAACCCTTCAATGTTTACCAAGACGTCCTTACTAACACCTTGTTGTGATTGTTCCAGTGTTATCTCATACCTTAGTCAACATTATTTCCTTTTCTCATTCTTCTCCAAATTATACCTAAGGACTGCTGTTTCTAACTATGAAGTATCCTTGGGTAGACCCCACTGGTTCTGATTGGATCATATGACTTAAACATATCCTAAACCACCTTTTTACTTCATCGTTACATCGTGAATTAGTAGGTTGTTTGGGTAAATATTGTAACCGTAAAACAGTTTTAAAAGCAATCAAAGTGTTTGACATAAATCAAAACATTGTACACTTACAAAGTTTCATTCATTTGAAATGCTCCCCTTACACATGTGCATCGATATTTGAAATTTTTTTGCACATGGAGGTAAGAGTGGATTGCACTTAAACTTTTGAGTCTTATAAATCACATTACTTTTTCATTGATCATATTTTAATCAAGTTTCTCCCCCTATGGAAATAGTAAATCTCTTAGTATTTTCATATCAATTGATTCAAATTTGAGACATGAAAAAGTTTCATGGGGAGAAAAATGATACCAATACATTTCATGAATTAATGGAACATTTTTCTCTTGCTCACCCTCAATAATATATGTGTGTCACCTTATAGAAAATATGACTCTATTTGTGAAAAAGATAAGACACCACAAATATGTTGAGGTATGTAGATAAGGTGCCTCGGTATAACACACATAGTACAAGTACTATTATGCTAGACCTTTCACCAGTGGACGTTATCCAAAGATAAATGCAAGAGAATTCAAAAATACCCAAATTATTGTGTGCACCTGGTATTTGTTAAATGACATTGAAGTACCACTTTAAATCCACTGAATTTTTTGGATACCTAAAAATTTAACTTTTTATGATGTACCTATAAACTTTAAAGGCTTTTTGGTTTTTTTTTAAAAACTCCCCCTCAAAAATTGATTCACTTATAAAAAATGATTTAACTTTTGAAAGTTTCATGAGAGGAGAGTGATGGACACACAATTTTGAAAGATACCATAAGTATTGAAAGATACTGTAACAACTCGAGTTTCAGGTCAACGTTTATCTCGAGCTAAGTTAACTATTTTTGCTACGTAATTAATTATAGTAGTCTATGCTATATAAGGTTTGAAGAAAAATTCCATTTATAGGGTAATTTCAAGCCGTGATTGAGTTTTTATTTGTTTTTAACGTCTAAGAAAGTCAGGAAAATTATATTGTTGCTCCGAGAGCGTGATTATGTTATTTTTGTATTTTATGACATTTTCTCGAGTTTCTGTAAAAACTGTGTTTAAAGGTCGTGTTTTATGTGGTTTAACGTTTTATTAAACGTTTTATAGTAAAATTAGTGGGACAGATTTAAAATATTTACTAACGTGGTGTGACCCGAGTTTATGGCTGATTTTATTAACAAAAGAAAACACATTTGTACCAGTTTTAAAAGGACTTAAGAATGGAGGGACCTAAATTGCCAAGATGTCAAAGTTTAATTCTATAAATAGAACCTCACACACACACTTATAACTTTTACAAAAAATTTCACTCTCCTTCCTCCTTTCTTCTTGTTCGAACCAGCCACCACCAAAACACCATTTTCTGGCTTATTTTCCGACATGCATTAAGATCAAATTACATATTATTAATCCTTGTTTCAAACACTATTAAAATCCTACATGTAATAAGATTTGGAGAAGTTAGATTCTTGGTGTGTTCTTGCCATTTTCGCGTATAAAGAGGTGTTCAAAGGGGTTAGATTGTTGTAGTAGTGAAGTTGGTTAATTGAAAAAGGTTTTGTTTGGTTTGTTGAGTTTCGTCCGATTTCAAAAGGCAAAAGGAAACCATAGTTTGATTTTCTTACAAGCATTGTGAGCTTCTATTTATGTTTATGTGTTGGTTAATTTGTGTATATTGCGTGTTATATGGTTATTGCTATAAGATTCAAGTTCAGAAATTATTGAAAGTGTGTTTAGTCATTGACAAAAGTTTGATGGTTTTGGTATGATTAGATAGGATAGTTAAGCATGTTTTGATAGTCGGATTATGTCAAAAATGTCATTTTGATAGGTTTTGGGTTGACCAAGTTTGACCAGAAAGTTTGACTTACCCGTAGCAAGTCGAAAAATTTTTGAAAGTTATTTTTGATAATGTCAAGTGATAGTGTTCGCCTTTAGCTACGTTTCGCTAGGTGGATCGTCACGTAACTCTTAATAATGAACGTTTTACGGCCGAGTCTATAATAAGTAATGGGTTAGTAATGTTAGTTAATTGATAACGATATATGAGGTTCGGGTTATATTATCCTTACTTTCGGTAACTTTTTAAAAATAGAAACTTTATGAAAAATGTTGTAATATTATTAGTGTAACACCCCCAAAAACGTGTCACAGCAGAAATGTGTCCGGGGGCGTTACTTCATAATACACAGCGCTAGATACAAGAGAACGACCTCTAAATGTGTCGTTTGAAAAGTAATCTCATCGATTTCCTTGAAATTGATATAATATTTGTCCCATAATTGCATCACAATGAAAAGCTTGACAACAACCCAACGAGATTTGATCATTTGTATGTAAGTAGTAATCCATGAATGAAATCTTGTCAAATTTAGACTCTAGTGCACATCAAGTAGGCCAAGCATCTAATTCACCTGAGAAAAACATGCTTAAAAAGTGTCAACATAAAGTTGGTGAGTTCATAGATTTGTTTAAGTATAAATGTTGAACCAAGGTTCTGTAAAGTGTGTATGACCATTTAAATCCTTAAATGTCCTTCCAAAATGTATGTATGATTTTTAGAAATCAAATAGTTGTAAAGTATGCATGACCATTTCAATCCCCAAATAGTCACAAAAATGTACATATGAACGTTGAACCGCAATTGTTCAAAGCATGTATGATATTTATATATATATCACCAAAATGTTTCAAGTATGTATTGTCACTTTATTCAAGGCACAGTAAATATTCATCTGTGTATAAAACAATGATTACAATTACTCTAAGTTTATGAAACCGATGCACTATGTACCCATCGTAGGTGTCCCCTCCAAGAACACCCGGGCAGTAATGAAAACCATATGTACCCATCACAGGTGTCCCCTCCAAGAACAACCAGGCAGAATTGAATATGTACCCCTCGCAGGTGTCCCTTCCAAGAACACCAGGCAGTAATGAATATGTGCCCCTCGCAGGTGTCCCCTCCAAGAACACTAGGCAGTAATGAATATGTGCCCCTCGCAGGTGTCCCCTCCAAGAACACCAGGCAGTAATGAATATGTGCCCCTCGCATGTGTCCCCTCCAAGAACACCGGACAGTAATGAATATGTGCCCCTCGTAGGTGTCCCCTCCAAGAACACCGGGCAGTAATGAATATGTGCCCCTCGCAGGTGTCCCCTCCAAGAACACCCAGGCATTTACTTGTAGTTATCAGTTCAATCCGCTTAAGCTAATCCGTAATCATTTCAAAAGTAAAGTATGTATTTGACCAAAAATGAAGTCAAGTAATGTATCCCATAGCGAGCTATGTAAATGAGTATGTAAACCAATTTGTAATCAACCATGTAAATGCATTTGTAAACAAGCATGTTCTCACCCCAAAATATATGTAAAACATGTAAAACGTGGGGCTATAAACTCACATTGATGTTGCAGGACGATTGGCAGAAATGCACATATTAAGCATAACACGAACGGAAACCGGAACGGCTCGACTAAGAAGATGCAATCTATTTTAACGACTATGACTCACTAGCCTAGGATAATGTACTTGGGTTTTCCGATGGGTGATTATATCAACGTGACACGTTGATAAAGATTTAGATCTCAAGTTGCAATAGTTTGGTGGTTGGTTAAATAAAATAAATCAAAAGTAAACGCAAAGTGTGTAATATATTCCGTATATATTACATATGAAAAATGAACAAGTATATAATTCATATCATGAATTATATAACATCGTTAAACAACCGAAAGAATAATTCGAAATGTATATAATACATGGCATGTATTATATATAAGGAAAGTACTATATAAGAGACGTGAGAATAATAACTAAAACACACATTTCGACGCGCGTTCGGAAAATCACCAATTTAATAAATAACAGTTCTCGTATAAAAGTAAACGCACGTTTTAATGTCACGAATCATATAAACGATGTTTGTAAAGATTTTACAAAAGTCGTGATTTCATCTTATAGTCAGGAATTTATAAAATAATATTTTATAAATTAGTATTTCGTTTCCTTGACGGTTGTAGCTAAAATAGTTATCCCGTTTGTAAAAGTATAGTTTTCGTTTGTTTATCCGGTTTTTCTATAATTTCGAATTAATAATCTTAAAACTATATAACTTCGCCCTTTTATCGAGTTTTTCTACGATAATAGAAATCATAGTGAAATTACTAAGTATAGAAAGTTATAGAAATTTTCTGCATAACCTCTTTGTTTATACAACGTTTCCCACGTTTATAAAATTTAATGTTTTCCACTTGATCAATTAATGTTGCAATACTCGCGTGTTTCAATTTCAATATATATGTATATAAACGAAATCAAAAAATAAGTAAAACCAACCACACCCTAACTGCTAAGCCAAACACCCCTAACTGCACAACCAAACGCCCCTAACTGCACAACCAAACGTCCCTAACTGCACAACCAAACGCACCCTAACTGCTGTTAACCCAAACGCACCCTTATGGAGAAACTGCTAACCCAAACGCACCCGTTTGGTTATTCTGTTAAACCAAACGCACCCGTTAGCTTTTTCTGTTCACCCAAACGCTCCCACTGCTGTTAAACCTAAACCCAAACGCACCCTATTTGATCTATACTAAACCAAACGCACCCTTTTTGCGGTTAACCCCACAACCAAACACCCCCATGGCTGTTAAACACCAAACGCACCCGTTCCCGTGAAATAATAAACTAAACGCACCATGGTGGTGCTATTTCCAGATCCAAACGTACCCTGGGTGGGGTTTATAACAACCAAACGCACCCGCTGTGGTGTCGAGACAAAGCAACGCACCCTTGATGGTGACTATCAACCCACGCACCCTTGGGTGGTGCTCTTAAAAAACAAACGCACCCTGTTGCGTTTTTATGTCAAACCAAACCAACGCACCCTTTGGGTGGCTGATACAACCAACCGAACGCACCCTTGATGGTGGCAGCGGTGATGATGAGGATGGTGGTTCGGTGTGGAGGTGGTGATGACGATGAGGTGATGGCTGTGGTGTCGAGGTGGTTGTTGTGGTGATGATGTTGTCGATGTTGGTGGTGCGAAGGTGGTGGTGACATGGTGGTGGGGATAATGCACCTTATGTGGTGGTGGCTGGTGCTGTGTAGGGTGGTATGCGGGTTGTGGAGTGAGGTGGCTTGATTGTTAGTGGGAGGCCGAAGATGATAACAAAGGTGATATGGTGGTGTGGAGATGTAGATCGGATAGATCGGAGGTGGATCTACACAAAATATAAATTTTTTGGTGGCGGCCCACGGCGGCGGCGATGGCCGGAAGTTGGCCGGAAAAGATGGGGGACGCCGGATTTTGAGAGAGCAAAAGGGATGTGTGTGTGTTTTTATATCAATAAAATGAGTAACTTTATATATATAACAAAGTTTTTAGAAAAATGGCAAGTGTATATTACTTGAGGGGCTAGTGGAGTAAATATTTTCTCCGGGAACAAAAGTGTAACTTTTGTTAATTAATGGTTCGGGACTCGTTTAAGCCACTTAACGGATGATTTAAAATACGAAACTTGCGCCATTGTTTTTCAAAAAACAATTCCAACAAAAATGAGTATTTACGCGACTAGTTTTCATAAATGTTTTATAACATTTATATAAAATGTTTATTATTTGTTTGTGTATCACGGATCTTCGCGTTTTTAATAAACGTTTTTGAAATAAAATGTTAGATAATTTATTGAATATTTTTATTTAATAAAACGTGATAATTAAATACAAATTTAATTATTTTTTTGTCAGTACGCGTTGTTCTCGTTTCTAAAATTTTACGAGGGTATTTCGGTCATTTTCTGCTTGTTTTCGGGTCTTGGGCAAAACTAAAAAGTTGTCCGGAATGTCGTTTTACATCAAATTGCTCTAGAGTCCGAGTCGTGAAAACGTGATCTAGCGGGTCGTTTTTGATATATCAACTTAAGAATAACGTATATCTTCTCGTTTTCAAGTCAAATAAGTTAAAAATAAATTTGTACATGAGTGATATGTAATAATAAATATGATTTATTATTTAAATATGTTCCGAAAAATTACCGGTTACGCGGTAATCGTTTTTACGTGACAATAAAAGATCAAAAGTCAAAAAGTCAAGTCGGACCCGAAAAGTCAAAGGGTAAAATAGTCATTTTCAATTCCGAAAATTGCTAGTTGTTACAGCTTATTTCTTTGGGGGTAGACGTACTTTTTATTTTAAAAGGCGTGTGTTAGACTTACTAAAACACACCTCGATCGACATATTCGACCTTCTTGTAGCTCATGTTACAAAGGTAAATGCAAAAGATCTACGAGACAATAAAATGAACTTTAGATCACAAATCAAAACCCATTTTATAACTTTGAACTTAAAATCTCAACACATACTATCATATTTCCAGCGACAAACGGGTAGACGCCACAATGTGGAGTATAAAACGAGAATCCGTTATCATATTTAGTCGTGCTTGAATGATGATCGTGTTGGTCATGATTGAAACATAAGCTAATTAAAACATTAATCCATGTATAATATGAATACATGAACGAGGCCTTATGAGTTACAGCAATTCACTGTAAGCTTAATAAGAAAGCTGAAAAAGTTTTTTTATGTAACTGCAAAACTTGTTGAAATTTGAAAAATCAGTTCATGACACTCTCTACGGCTTAAAAGTTAATAAATTAATATGAATTATTCTACTTTTATTCACGACCGGCTATATATTATAATTATATAGGTCGGCAAGTTACGATGGTGAAGATATTTGCGCTTGTCTGATTTTGGATTGGTAATTGAGATCTTTTGTTCAAGGTGAGCTTCATAGTCTCGCCATTTAAACATCCAGTTTAATTGTTTTTACACCCCGAGAGAGGATTGCATGTGTTGTGTTTATAAAAATAAACACATATGATTTTTATGAGTAACAGACCCGAATAAAGATTGTTTACCGCATAAGTAGCGTATACGTCACGTCTCATTTGGTCGTATTTCTATTATCTTGGTAAAATGGTTTACCTATATAAGTAACACCCAATTCGTTAAATTCCGCTGCGCAATCCAAGTCTTTGGTTGGGGGTGTTAGACAGAGTGGTATAAATCAAAGCACTAAGGTATATAAGATAACAAGTGTCCGAGACTTTTTGAAAACATAAACTATAACAGAAGAAGAAGAACCTCAAGAAGAAAAAGACATGGATGTAGATGACGAAGAATATGGGAATGAGCCGAAGTTGACGTTTCCTTATGAAGAGGCGGATCCTCTTAACCCACCGCCACCTACTTCTGATTCAGAGCCTGAAGATGTGATTGAGATTGAGGACACAGTTGAGCCTGAGGATGAGACTATTCCTACTAGTGTCCATGAGGTAGGTAAGTCATCTACTGCCAGCTTTCATAGAGAGGACAGTGATGGTCTGTTGCCTGGTCTCATGAGGAGGGACTAGGGGTGGCAATTCGGGTCGGGTTCGGGTTGGCGGGTTCGGGTTGATGGGTTGGCGGGTCAGAAAACCTCAACCCGAACCTGACCCATTTAAATAATCGGGTCAGTTTTGTCAACCCTAACCTGTTTATACATAACCCGAACCTGACCCATTTAACCCGTATATATATTTGGGTTAACGGGTTAAATAGGTTACATGGGTTGAATATGTTAAACGAGTTTTGGGTTGACACATTTAACCCGTTTTATATACAAAAGTTAGCATATTCACGGGTTAAACACGTTAAATGGGTTTATGGGTCGACCATTTTAACCCACTTAACTCGTATAATAAAATATAAATAATTTTAAATTTAAGAAAAAAAATTCTTAAATGGGTTGGCAGGTCGACCCGTTTAATTTATTCGCAACCCGAACCTGACCTGTTTAATAAACGGGTTAGATAGGTCAACCCAAACCCAACCCAAATATATATAGACTCAACCCGAACCTGTGAATTTTCGTGTCGGTTTCAGGTCGGGTTTCGTGTCGGGTCAGAAATTGCCACCCCTAGGAGGGACATTAACTCTCTTTTTGGTCGAATGACTTCTCTTTTAAGATGATTGTGTGGTCGTGAGATGACGCATGCATTGGTCGAAAAGAAGGGGAAGGAAAGGATGAGTACTATGTTAAGTTGCTTTTGGATTTGGGTAATGAAGTGCGATCTAGTGTGGAAGAAGGAACGGCTGCAATGGAGAATCTGGTTAGAAAGCTTGGTAATGCTGAAGAAAGAGCTGAGTGTAAGAAGTTGAAGAAAGAACTGGAAGACGCAAGGTCAAGCAACTTCGTATGCAGAACGAACGAGTCAAGAGAGATCTCTATTGGAATAGAATTTAAGCTTATGAGTTCTATCAAGAGATGATTAATAGGGGAGTTGTGTTTGAAGAAAGACCGAATGAGGCTATCGATGTTTCGGTTGAAGATGAGGAAAGTCCATCATCTGAGCCGCGGGGATCCCTTCATGACTCTTAGTAGTTTAGTTTCATTAGTAGTGTCTTTATTATGTAATCACTAAACTGAATCCTCAGTTAGTAGACATAATGCTATTGGTTGTAACGATTTGTATCATTTCATGAAACAATGCAACTATGTATTAACTCTTCTGTGATGAATAATGAATGACTATCTTTTGATTACTACTTGATGTTGTGTGACTGTGGTTGTGATTGATTTGTCTTTGTGCCATGTTATGAGTATATCATGTTATAAATGCATATCAAGTTGTTTTCTGTGTGATGTAACAGAATCATGCCTCCAAACTGTTCAGCGAAAAATCAAAGAAAGTGTCGATGCCGCTATCGCTACTGAGCGGGCAACACAAGCGAATGCCGAGAATAATGCTAGTGGATCTGGACAAGCTAGGGGTCAAGTTACCGCACCTGTTGTTCAAGAATGCACTTTTTCTAGATTCATGAAGTGTAACCCTGATAATTTTCGTAGTACCGAAGGCGCTGTTAAGCTTAGGAGATGGTTTGAGAAAACGGAGATGACTTTTGGGATAAGCGAGTGTGTGGAAGATAAGAAAGTTAAGTTTGCTGCTGCTACACTGCGAGGACCTGCACTGACTTGGTGGAACTCTAAAGTCACAATTTTAGGACTAGATGTGTCTAACTAAATGGGGTGGACTGGGATGAAGAAATTGATGACAGTGAAGTTTTGTCCTACTGAAGAATTGCAAAGAATGGAAAGTGAGTTATGGAACCTGAAGGTTAAGGAGTATAACATGGTGGCTTATACTCAAAGATTTAATGAGTTAGCTTTGACGTGTCCAAGAATGATCGAGCCTAAAAGTGTGAAAATTGACGCTTACGTCCGAGGGTTGTCTGATAACATCAAGGGTGAAGTTACTTCTTTTAAACCTACCAATTTGAATGAAGCTGTGCGTATGGCACATAAGTTGATGGAACAAAAGTTGCAAGCTAGGAATGACTATTCTTCTAATCTTCCTCTTCATCTCTTCTGATCTACTGTTTTCTTCTACTAATAGTTTCGTCTTGAGGCGATCTCTAAACAAGATACAACTCAAGCTTAACAAAGCTCAAAGTAAGATCTGTGTCTAAAGAAGGTAATCACAACAAGTTGGTTGTCAGAGTCTTGTTGAGAAACCTCTGAATAAGAAGAAACAACTATAACTTAATCTACATAAGATTTCATAATCAAAAAGAGAAGATGGAATCATAGGTCAAGAAAAACTAACCCGTCAAAAAACAGTGACTGCGCGCGAGAAAACTTTTCCCCTATAGCTCACCCAAAAAAAAGAGAAACTAATGAACCTATGAAGCATGAGAATGGAGCAACAATATATTGACAATATCACGACGATTCTGCTCTTATTGGTCGAGGTTATTATATGTGTGAATGGTGAATAGCAACGACATTGTCATAGCCCTAACCCTAAACACTGACGTGTGCATCACAAACCTACTAATTGCTTAGAGGAAGGTTTCCACAATTCGACCCTATCCCCCCGCACCCTCCATAAACAACAAAAACTGGAGAAACAAAATCTGCCAATAGTGTAAAAAGAACAAATGCGAAACACAACCTAAAAAAAAGAAGCACAAAAGCCCACCATCCAAAGGATAGTATGGCCGCTAGAAGTGGGAAGATTCCTACTGAATATCAACCGACTCTTTGTGCAGTATATCATGGACCACCCGGACCAGGCAGGCCCAAGATCCCGTAATATGTGGCAGCTAATTCCAATCACAAGCAAGGGAAAAACCAGGTTTAGGCAGGGCAACCACAAACAAAAAGAATCAAAAGAGAAACAAAATGCACAAAAGACCAATTCCTGAAGCAGCAGCACAAATATGAGAATTGAGTTCCACACGTAAAAAAAACCAACAAATTGAAAACCTATCTCTAATATAACACATACATCCAAATACTATTATTTTTACTTCAAAACACTAAAACTATCATAAAGGAAATCTGAATAGGAATGGATACAGCGCCCCTAATAAAAATGATAGGATAAATACAACACCCAACATCAGAACCCCCAATAGAAAAAAATATATCATGGAGACGATACTCCTTCCCCCTCTTAGGAAGCGAAGCAAAAGGGATCACGAAGGATTTGCCAAGCCTTGCTGGGATATGCAAGACACGCCACACAATAACAAACATTCCCCCGCCCACACTCACACCCCAATGTAGAGCTGGGGGGAGGGGGGAGGGTATGGGGGGGGGGGAGGAACAAATAATTGCTTGTACAATAAAAAAAAAAAAAGCTTATTAAAAAAAAGGATCAGGGTGTTAGATTATAAAAAGTTAAGTTTATTTATATTTTTAAAAAAATCATGATAAACAAAAAGAAACACCCCCACCCCCCTCCCCCCTCACCCACCCCCCTCTGTCCTCACACCCCACCCCTCCCCATCCCCCCCCACCCCGCCCCGCCCCCACAGCAGCCCCTATCAACCACTACTCCCCCCCCATCGCGGGCCACGCCATCCTCCAAATTCCATCAAACTAAATACCCACCGGCCACCCACCCCCCCCATACAAATCCCTCCCTTTATAACATAAAGCACCCCCCCCTCACACCCCTCACACCTGCACCCCACCTCTACTCACTCCCAACCTCGGTACCCTAGTACCCCCCTACACACCCGGGACTCCTCCGCACCCCCCCGACCCACCCCCCCCTCACCCCCCCCAGGCTCCCGCTCACCCCCCACCCACGCCAATGGAGTTCAAAAAGCGAAAAAAAAAAAAAAAGACACAACCCCCCCCACCACCCCCCCCCCCCCCCACCCCTCCCCACCCCCCCCCCCCCCCCCCCCCCACCCCCCCCCCCCCCCCCCCCGCCCCCCCCCCCCGCCCCCCCCCCCCCCCCCCCCCAACCCCCCCCCCCCCCCCCCCCCCCCCACGCCCACCCTCCCCCACCCCACACCCCCCCCCCCCCCCCCCCCACCCCCCTCCCTATCCTCCCACGCCCCCCCCTCCGCAAACCCCACCACCCCTCATCACACCATTCATACTACAAGCACCCACACCACCCACCGCAGACTGCGCACAAGCTGCCTCCTTTTCTTAAAAATCAGCAAAAAATAACCAGAAAACACAAACAAAACAAACAACAAAAAACAAAAGCCACCCCACCCCCTTCCAAATAAAATCCACCTTCACATGATAAACACCCAACACTACACCAACCTACCCCCAAACCCCCCCACTTCCACCCACACACCGTCCGGAATATCCCAAAGTTCACACCACCCGTCCACACCCCCACCACTCCCAGCCCACACCCGCCCCCCCTCCCCACCCCTCCCCCCCCCCCACCCAACCCCCCCACCTTGCATGCCCCCCAACCGCCAACAGCGCAACCAACAACCCCAACACAACACAACAACAAACAACAGACAACAAAAAACCAACCCAACACGACCCAGAACCAAACACCAACCCACCAGCTTGCCTTTATCACTAAAACTCCCCCGTCCTATCCCACCCCCACCTCATACAACCAAAAGAATACACCCCCCAACACCCCCGAGCAAAACAACAACCCACCCCAACATCAACCTCATCAAACTACCCAAGGGTACTTAGATTCCCCCCAAATTCCTACTTTTCTGTTCCCTTTTCCCCTATCTTATCAATTTTACATTTAATTAACGAAGTATTAAATTTTTTTTATATATTCTGTTTTTTTTACTGTGTTTTCACCCTTTAATCTATTTACCCTACCATCCTATATTATCTTACTATATTAAAAAAACGACACGACATATATACATATAACCCACAAATATCCATAAACCCTCCTTCCACTCCTTCCTTTTGCTAATATTCAAATCTAACAAACTAGACAAATAATAAATAGAGATATAGTCCATCCTGCCACACACAGTCCCACGCAACCAAAATAATACTCACACCCCACTCCTCCTCCCCACCAACCCACCAACCACACCCTATTAGACCACGGGGGGGGGGGGGGGGGGGGGGGGGGGACACAAAGCCAAACACCAAACAAGGAAACTGGACAAAGTGAAGAACCTGGAACATCGCCGATGGAGCGATCAGATAAACTCTAAGCATAGATCCTCGCGAGCCGGCGAGATAGGGTGGGGCCGAGGGGCATTGCATGGAGGAGCAGAATTGAAAGATATGGACTCATCCTCAACAAATGGTAGTGTGTGGCGCCAATTTGTAAATGCTTACATCAGAGGTGAAGAGTACCTCCTTAAAAGAATACATGAAAGGAATCCTCAGAAACATTTTCCAAACAAATGGCAACACAACTGTTGTGCGTTTGATAAACAAAGTATGAAATGTTACAAAGCGAGGCCAGAGAGCGAAACTTCCAGACATATGGGCGTGGTAAGAATGAGGAGGGCGGGGTTACATTGCAAGAATTACAGGGGTCAAAATATACCAAGAATCAGGGAATACGAAATAGATCTCCAAGAAGGGATTTAACCAGAGGAAGACTCACCTACTATACCTATAACAAATGCCTATTGGTTGTTCAAGTAAAATAAGGATAAATATGGATATCGATTGGACTTTCACAATGCTGAAGAAAGTCATCAACAAAACTTTTTGCAGTTATCAAAAAATGTCCTATAAATACATAACATCCCAAGGTTCATCAAGTTTCAAAGATAGAAAAAAACCTCCGAGGAGTAACCACATACATAGCTTGCCTAACTAAAAAAGATAATTGCTAAAAATCATATAACCTCATCAAAAACTATTAGCAACAAAACACGTGAAGCCTTAAAAAACACTAATCTATGTAATTTATAGATTATCAATTAGGCTTAGAAAACTTTATAAGCTAGAATTGTTATTACT
This sequence comes from Tanacetum coccineum, assembly GCA_026074375.1. Taxonomy (NCBI): domain Eukaryota; kingdom Viridiplantae; phylum Streptophyta; class Magnoliopsida; order Asterales; family Asteraceae; genus Tanacetum; species Tanacetum coccineum. The sequence goes on from BQNB010052111.1 coordinate 32,542, forward strand.
AAAAAAAAATAAAGCTAAATATGATGACCGTGACAATGCATATTTGAAATATGACTTATAAGTAAGAGATTAATTCAATAAACACCAAGCTTAAAAAACATTAGCAATAGCAGTTCAACAGAAAGAAAAAGAATGATTTAAAAAAAACTAAAATTAGAAAAAAAAATGAAACATCATCTAAGAAGCTGAGCACTAAAACTGATACAACAACCATTCAAACGAAGTGTTTAATAACAGCGTGGTGGGGAGGAGGTGTTGGGGGGGGGGTTTTTGTAGGTTGTGTATGAAAAGACAAAATGAATGAAAATTGAATTTGCATAGAATGTCATCCTGAAATAAAAGTTAAAAATGATGTATTTATCAAAAGTTCAAAAATTCTGAGCGAGCGTAGGTGAGTATGGAAAGAATTGGCGCGGGAGGACAAAAGAAAAAGTAAGAAGAATAGTTTAATAAAGGAAAGGTTGAGGATATCAATTCAGTATCGGTTCCCCGCGGCACTCCCTACAACACTAGCTAACACTGTGAATTACCTTTCCTAACTGATGATAACCCTACTATACCTTTGCAGGATTTAGATGATTACTTTCAATAACGATCGAATATGGGAAAAAATGTGAGTAGAAACTAACACTAGAGTGGTGCCTATAAATTGAAATCAACTGCAACTTCTAAGTCTAGTAAGGATTAGATTGCAACAAAGCGGGCAGTAACCTAAATGATTGTTTAGGGAAATGAGGAGGTTGCAGTGAGGAAGCCAAGTGCATCGTGCCTGTAATTCTCCTATCAAATGAAGAAGTGGAGTCTGATAAATTGGGATATGAAAAATTTGTTGTTTGTTAGGAATAGACCTGCTTCAAAATGAATATAATAAAACCTAGTTAAGCTAAAGTAATTTTTTAAATCAGATTGGCGCGCGCGCGAGCGCAGCGTCGCGCGCGAGAGAGGGTTATTGAGACAACACACATATAGGCAAAGCTAAAACCTTAGAAAAGTCCAGATTCCTAGTATTGATAAAAGAAATGTAATGGAATAATAAACGTCCAGAAACTAGGGATGTTTTGAGTTCAATAAGACAGCTTTGTTTTGTATGATGAGTCTTTATTAACTATTTAATCAAGACTGTAGCGCGCGATAGAGAGAGCTGAAATAAAATGTTGGAAAAATTGTTGAAATAATATATGAAGGGTTTAGCGAGAGAGCTGGTATTAAAAGAGAAAAAGGAAATTAGTAGTAAGACCAGTATGTAAACAATGCTAGCGCGTGAGTGCGCGCGCCACCAAAATAAAATACTTACTCACGCCCATCCTAAAAGGAATATTTAACCACAACAACATTGTAACAAAGTCAACCAGTACTAGGTAATACTACATACTGCTTAAAAGCAAAGCTCTACTCCCAATAGCAAAGAAACATTAATTAGTACTAAGTGAGCGCGAGCGATCTCCTTACTCTGCCAATCCGCCCCACTAGGCCTTAAATTATCTAAGGAACGCGCGAGGGCGCGAGTTTGCCCCTCCTATCAAAAATCCAAAAGTGAATGAATGCATTAATCCAAAACATATTCATATTTGTAAAATCACATACACACAAATCCCGCATAAAAGCCAATGCGGGCTTTTTAAAAAAAAATATTATAATAATAAAAAAAACAAAATAACGAAACAAATTAAAAAAAATATAAAAAAGAAAATAAAAAATAAAAAAAAAATATATTTTTAACCAAAAAAAATTAGGAGCATCACAAAAAACAAAAACTCAGCCCAATCAAATAAAAATATAAAAAGTAGAATACTGCAAAGGGCGCGTGTAGAATAAACCTTTCACCAACTACTACTCTTAACTTTTACTACTAACTACATCTAGTACCAGAAGATAGTATTTTAATCTCTCATGGCTGAGGGAAAAAAGGGAAAATGTATTAAAGCGTTCCCATCAGCATGCTGGTAATTTTGAGACCTAACAGGACAAGGTAAGTACCATCACACAAATCTCCAAAGAGGACATGGATCATAACATACAATGAACTGAATCTTAAAAGATTTAACTAAAGTCGACAAGATGTCGATCCTCAAGGCAACTCAAATTCAATCATGATATGGCTTTTGGGCCCTAAGAGAAAACTAATGAATAGAAACAATAGCGTCATATTAATAGCAATCCAAAAAAGCACCATGAAATACCACAATATACTTAACATGATCAAGGAAGGGATTTTTGATAATGTGGACGCAAGGGGGGCTGTGCCCAAGGCAGATGACAAGAAAAAACAAGTCCTTTCTTTTTCCCTTAGCATATTATCAATAGGTTGATTGGATGGATTTGTTGTCATTATGTCGATTAATGAGCGAGCGCGCGAGCGCGCAGGAGGTAAAATTACTGGAAAAGGAAAAATTAGACTGAAATTAGACTTTGAAGATGGTAGACAAAGTGAGCGCGCGTGAGACATACGTTTAAAAAACCTTTTCCTCTGTTCTCACAAATGTGTGACAATAAAACATATTTTTTTTTTTTTTTTCCAATTAAGACTGAAAGTCTTGTTTCAATCTCCTCTCCCTGACTTTAAAGCTATTGAATGAAATTAGTCAAAAGTCATTTATAGACGTAAAGTTCCTAGAACAGAAACAACATGGTACAGTTTTTGTAACTAACGAGATGAGTGAATTCGCTCTTCACCAGTAGTTTTGATTTTTTTAATAAATTAATTGCAAAAGGCTAAGTAAACACAATAGAATGAGTCTAATTTATGTTATATTATTGATAGGCATAAATGAGGCTTGGGCATATAAACTTTAAAACTATAACAAACATTGATGAGGGGATGGGGGAAAACCTGATATATAGTTTGTCTTCAACTCTTTGAAAATGACCATACTTGGTGTTCTGTCAAAAGGGAAAGCTAACAAAAGAGGGGCGTGTCTTTGTAGTACCAACTTTGTTGCTCTATCAGCCAATAATCACCTTTACAAATTTGCATACCGGCCATAAATATACGGACTAATTGGGCCAACAACTGAAGGAGTATCAAATCTACATCAATCCCAAGAAGATTCCCGAATACATATACCTTGTTTATGTCAACCACTTAGATGACTATAGTAAGTTTTTGGGTTTTCCTTTTTCCTTTATTTTTTTTTTTTTTTTGTTTGGCCCCCACCTGAAGCGTCCTTTTAAAGTGGAAGCGCGCTAACCAAACCAAATCAAGACATTGAACATACTGGCATGAACGCACCAATACACACCCAAAACCACAAAAAACCTACAGGTACCAAATCAAACGTAATGACAAAAGTCCCTGAAAACAAAAAAAAAATAAAAAATGACATAACATATCTTTATCTCCGATTGGTGCTTCAAGTCGAACCGGATTGTCTAAAAATATTTAAAATTAAATTCCGACCGCTGACACACACCACAACAACATGAAATGATATATCAGAAAAGAGAACGGACATTGACACTAATATAGAAGAGTGGAGCATATTATAGACAATATGCTATCATATTCATCATTATTAAACCCTAACTAACACCACCTGACTCTACAACTTACAAAACTACTCAACAATCCAATTAAAGGGGCATAAGCATTAAAACATAAACTCTTAAACCCTACATGACTTCACCAAAAACAAATACTGCATGTTCAGTTCACAGAAAACAAAGGTTTATAAGCGGAGGGGGGAGCTGTGACCAAGCTCACAAAGAACAAGTCACAACAAGACAACCTACACACATGGAACTATTACCTCTTTTTTTTAGACCAGAAACCACCACCTATATAAAATTTATCTGCTTTTTGAGACCTTTTTGGGTTTCTGAGACAATAATTAATTACTTAGATCCCAATGCAAATTTTGATGAGAAGGCTGATGAGGTGTTTCTGTTGGATACTTAAAATAGCAATAGCAAGGCTGATTTGGTTATTAAAAAATGCTAAGAACTTAGAAGGTAGAGGTAGAATCTAAACACATAAACATCCTTGAAACAAACCCCCAATGGTATTTGCAAGGGATTGGACACACAGAATGGCTCTTGATATTGAGTTATACTAACAGAGCGCGAGCGAGCGAGGAATTAATGAACAAGTTACTGAACTAACACTAAGGCAGAAATTCACAAACTAATACAAGATAAATCAATCAAGTCTAAAGGATAATTTTGATAGCTTGTATACCTACTCAACAATATATACTAATCAGCTAAATATAAATATTTCGCGAGAAACCGTACCCTGTGACTTATTATGATAGTCCACCAAAGCTCAAAGGTTTAGCCAGTACTAATGATACTAGTAAAAATACTACGCGATGCCGAACCAGCACAATAGGTGAAAAAGAATTGGTCTAGAGAAAGAGGAGGAGCTTCAAATAAAATAAAAAGACGAGAAATGTGCAAGATTTTTAACCAGCAAATGAGGGTGAAAGAAATGGTCAAGAGAAGGAAGGAGGAGCTTCAAATAAAGAAGGTGACCAGAATGTGCAAGATTATAGAGTTGAATTAAATAATTTGATTGTTCAACAGAAGGAAGGTTATGCTACCAGCACTAACAGAGTTTCTGCTGTTAGTCCATCTGTTAGTGCTGTTGGGCAAAGTTTTGATAATGCTGATGATCTTCCAACTGATCCTCTTATGCCTGATTTGGAGGATACTACTGATCTTCTAAATACTGGTATCTTTAGTGGTGTATATGATGATGAAGATGTGAGTGCAGAGGCTGACCTTAACAACTTGGAAACAACCATGAATGTCAGTCTTATTCCCACAACCAGAATACACAAGGATCATCCTAAAGACCAGATCATTGGAGACATAAATTCAGCTACTCAAACAAGAAGGATGACCAAGATTTATGAAGAACATGCTATGGTCAGTAACATTAACAAGCAGAGAAGAACCAACCACAATGATTATCAAAACTTTTTATTTGCTTGTTTTCTCTCATAAATAAAACCCAAGAAGTTGACACAAGCCTTGACAGATCCAAGCTGGATAGAGGCAATGCAAGATGAGCTACTACAGTTTAGATTGCAGAAGGTTTGAAGATTGGTTGATTTAATCAAAGGCAAGCATACCATTAGAACAAAATGGGTCTATAGAAACAAGAAAGATGAGAGAGGAATAGTAGTTAGAAATAAGGAAAGACTGGTTGCACAAGGTTATACCCAAGAAGAAGGAATTGATTTTGATAAGGTTTTTGCTCCTGTTGCTAGGATAGAAGCAATCAGGTTATTTTTGGCCTATGCATCATTTATGGGGTTTATTATGTACCAGATGGATGTGAAAAGTGTCTTTTTATATGGTACTATTGAAGAGGAGGTGTGTGTGTGCCAACCTCTTGGTTTTGAAGATCCACAGTTCCCTGATAAAGTTTATAAGGTAGAAAAAGCTTTATATGGTCTACATCAAGCTCCTAGAGCATGGTAAGAGACCTTTTCTACCTACTTATTAGAAAATGGATACAAAAGAGGCACTATAGATAAAACTTTGTTCATCAAGAAGGACAGAGGTGATATCCTGTTAATATAGGTATATGTTGATGATATCATCTTTGGGTCTACAAAGAAGTCTTTGTGTGTTAAATTTGAGTAGATGATGCACAAGAGATTCCAGATGAGTTCTATGGGGGAGCTCACTTTCTTTTTAGGATTGCAAGTACAACAGAAGGAGG
>BQNB010052112.1:0-40643 GCA_026074375.1 Tanacetum coccineum
CCCGACCCAAGAATATCAAATACAGTTGGCACACACAAATGAAGTAAGGAAGAAAATGTGGAGAAACTCTTTTGTGAAAACAAAACCAAATATTTTCAAAAACATCAATTTCATACCAGTTTCCAAATCAATAAGCAAAAGTAGGAAATCATATAATGTCATGACGAACAACATAAATAATTATAGAGAACTTGTCGATCAAGCTTGGGTAAAACATTCACAGGATCATCTTAATCTTCGAGCCCCAACTGCTCATGATATGCAAATCCTAATTAAGACATGTTTGATGCCTCTTGCTCTTAAGACTCAGAATGATAGTCTCGCATTTGTTCATGAACTTAAGAAAGAAATGCATGCTGATTTAAAGTACGTTGAATCTCTTGAAAAAGAAATTGATGAACTTGAATCTGATAAAGCAAAATTTTCAAACATGTATGATATGGTCTTGCAAGAATGTGTGTCTAATGATGTTATGTGTTCCTATTTTCATTCGTTATCTGATTTAGATGCTCATGCTGAATTGCAATGCTTATATCTTCATAAAATCAAAGAATGTGAATGTCTTGCATAAAAGCTTTCGAAACAAACTGAATTTGTTAGTAAATAAGTTTATACTGAGCTTGTATGAAGTTTTGCTAAATTAGAAAAAGACTTGATTTCTCTTGAACTCGCTTTACAACAATGTCAAGAACAAATGAAAAATGACACATTTTGCAAAGAAAAAGCGTCAAATGTATTTAAAAAAGAACGTGAACAATATTTCAAAATACAAGATTTAAAAGCTCAACTGCAAGACAAGAACATTGCTATAAGTGAGTTAAAGAAACTCATTGAGAGGATGAAAGGTAAGAGTGTAGATACTAATTTTGAAAAACACTCAATCTTGGGGAAACCGCCTTCGCAGCCAATCAGAAATCAACCAATGATAAGACAACCAACTACGTATAAATATGAATGATCCCAATTGCCAAGACATCGTTTTGCCTCCCAAGTTGGTGTGTCGCATAATTTGACAAAACCAGTCACTCCACATTCTTGGCCTCAAGTTAGGAAATCTTCTTTTGCTAAGCCTTATGATGTGAATGCACCTGGCCCTTCTAGGAAAAGCCCAAAGCATGTGTCATTTCAGTCACCAAAGGAATCTGTAGGCTCAAATGAGATGGTTCATAACTACTACCTAGAGGAAGCTAAGAAAAAGGCACAACTTCAGAATGACAAAACCTTAATACGAAACCAAGAGTGCAACAATCTGCTAGATCACCAAACACTACTAATGGTAACAAACCAAAACCTAGGAATTGGCCACCATCCATGAGTAGTCGTCTATCGAATAGAACTGTTAACATAGCAGAAACACCTAGGAATCAAAATCCATTCTTGAAGTCAAATGATTTGGCATGTCCTACATGCAAAAAGTGCATTTACAGTGAAAATCACAATAAGTGCATCTTAAAATACCTCTCAAAGGTGAATTCCCGTACCTCTACAAAGAAAATGGATGCACAATCCCATAAGACAACAAAGAGATATATACCCGTAGAAAAGAAAAGCGAATCTAGGAATCATGGTAGACAGATCCCCATAGGACAAAGATTTACTCCAAATAAGTCCTCCAATGTGTATCTGAAAATAACGACTCCTAGATCGGGTCTTACATGGAAACCAACAGGTAGAATCTTTACTCATGTTGGTCTTAAGTGAATTCCCATTAGAAAGTCAGTTGAAACCCACTATAACATGAATGATAGTGCTTCACCATTAGGAAAGGAAACACAAAATCCTAAAACTGTTATTTGTGCAAACTCTTCTTCTTTGAGTGCAGGTACTTCAATGGCTTTCAAACCCATCTCATCAAAGGGTTCTTCTAATGTAAATATTCTATCAACATCTTCTTTGTATAAACATTCCATTTTTAATTATGTTAGAAAATATTTTGAAATAGAAAATACAAAAATATAAAACTTCAAAAAGAGAAATACAAAATTAAAAAAAATCTCAAAAAGAAAATACAAAATCAGAAAAACATAAAATTTCCAAAAAGAATCTTCTCGACGTGTCTCTTGGAATCGATAACATTTACGTACCTAGAAATATTGATTAACATCGACACGGGCGTGTAAATGAAGTTCGAACAAGAGTTTCAAGCTTTCAAAACATGTCATTTCTACTTTTCTTTATGGCTTGTTATTAAATGACAGATAACAACCCGGTCTTCAAATAAAGGAAAGTGTACAATCATGTACATTTATCCTCACAACAAGAAGATAAAAACTTCTCGTACTTGAGCTGACATAGAAAGTCAATTCAAAAGACATTCAAAGGCTTTCGAGGTCAAGTAACATTGATTTTTCACAACACGTTGAACAAAATTTTTCAAGAATTTCTCAAAACGTTCTTCAAAATATTTCAAATTTGTGTTAGACACTCCCTCCTCAAGCATCTTTCAAAAGTCAAATCATTTTTTAAAAGTGAATCAAGTTTTTAGGGGGAGTCTTTCGAAAAACAATGTTCTAATGCTTTTGGATACTCTTCTTAAATGCTTTCGGTATTCAAAACATTTAATCAAATCTCAATAACATATCAGGAATAATAATGTCTACTCAATAGATTCTATGTAATAAGATAATTTAGTGGTTGAGCATAATTTTTCAAGAAATCTTCAAAGAAATTTCATAATCTTTCAAAATTATGTGCTCAACAATGCTAACCCTCAATTTGATATTCATTTTACAACTTGGTATCCGTTTTTGGTGTCAAACATATGTAAAATTGAGGAGGAGCAAGTTAGTGTTCCATTTAATTCATGCTAATATGTGTTCCCCACGTAATTTTCAAGTCAAATTTTAATCACATGGTATTTCAAAAACTAAGTGAATTAGTATTGAAAATAAGGGGAGAAATGTAATTAAAATATGATCTTGAAAATAATAAGTGATCTAAATGACTCAAATTGCTTGATACTCTTCGAAAAAGGTTTTATGGTTATGATCTTATACCCAACAACATCTTAATTCATGACAATTCTGAAGTCATAAGGTGGTTAGGTTAGGAATTAGTCCTATGATCCAACCAGAACCGAAATGATCTACCCAAGGACACTCCATAGTTAGAAATAGCAGTCCTTAGGTATGATTGGAGATGAATGAGTATAAGCGAATAATGCCTACTAATATTGAGCTAACACTAGAAAAATCACAACAAGGTGTTAGTAATGACGTCTTGGTAAGCATTGAAGAGGTTGAAGAATTAAAAAGAAATGTATGGATAAAGGGTGTAAAGAAAGAAGCCCTCCCTACACCTTAGGCAGAAATCGGGTCATTACATAATCTATCGGTTTTCACAAAGATGAATTATGATATTAAAGACGACATCATGGACCCAGTGATGCAATGCACAACCCTTCCCAGCCATTCGGGTTTCTCTCAACAGAAACTTGTCTCATTTTTCACGGAGATACACACGTTATCTATTGACATCTCATTCCGAGATCGTTGATATTGAATAGGTGGCAATCTGCTCAAGCCTTCGAGTACTAAAACCAAAATGCACTAATCGAGTCTAGAGCCAAGAGATCAATAAAAATCTCGTTAGGACACATTCCATTTCAAACACTTGTTGAACATCATCAATTTACAAGCTGGTAACAAGAGTCCTACGCAATATCATTGTTATATTTGCCAGAACATCCGAGTGATACTTATGTATTCACAATGAAGATGGAAATCCTGCTTGAGTCAACCTCAAACAAGCTCTTGGTAGGTGACTTGCGAGATTCTATATGAATCAAACTTGTGACAACTGGATATCGATTTGGTCCAGTAAATGAATTGACGGTTGATGAATTTTGATAAAAAGATTAAAACTCCCGATGTGTTACAAAAACGCTTTTACAAGTAACACGTCGATTGATTTTCAAATCAATTTTCTCGATTATCACTAACGTAAACCTGCAGGTTAAAACGATGGTGACAGTATCCCAATCAACCAAAGTCAATTCCTTTTCATACGACATGTTCATCACGCCTCATTCTACAAGGACAAATCTATCAAGAAAGCTCCAGATTTAAAGACAAAGACTTCCCGCTAACATCTGAATTGAAGCTTCAGATAAGGCAATAGTATGAGAATGTTGGTTCAAAGACACAAATCGCAAGATGGCAATAAGACGATAAAGATAATGACAAAGGCTCAAAGTCAGATTGCAAAGCATGAAATAACAAACCTAACACAAAGAAACAAAGAAAAAGAACCAAGACCACATGACTTAAAAAACGACAAAAGCAATCTCATTGTATCTCAATCAGAGTGTCATCATGAACTCTACTTCGGGGAGACTTGTTAGCCTCAACAAACAAAACAAGCTTTATTGTACATCACAAAGTCACTTCCTAGCTGTTGGGACTTCTGATTATTTTAGTTTCTTTGATTTCCCCTAGGACTTTGTGACGTATACATTTCAGCATACTTAACTAGTTTCCTAACTGGTTTTTCTTGTTGTTTAGGTCTAACAAATTCTATCTTAGCAACAGTTGGAAAAACAGTTTTCTTCTCTAATTTATCATCTGACACCAACTCCTCAACCAATGAGGCATCAGGAGATTCCCTAACCTCATTAGAAATATCTTCACTAACACTCTTACTAGTCTTAGGTCCATAGCCTTCAAACTCAGGTTGTTGGAACTCCTCTAGACCAGAGTAGGACAAATCAAGATTTGGGGGTGAAAATAACCCTGTATGGGGAGGTGGAATAGCATTATAGCTTACAAACCCCACACCCTTTCTACTTTTATCAGTTATCTGACTCCCTATTAATTTGTCTAGACTCTTAGAAGCATTATCAAAATTTTCAATTTTAAGTTGATTGCTTTCTTTTTCTTGCTTAAGCTTTTCTAACTCACTTTTAAGCATACTAATTTCTGAGTCTTTATATGAGATATCTCTTTTAAGAACAACAAGTTGCTCATAAAAAATAACCTCATTCTTTTTGTAAAAGACAAGTTGTTCTTCTACAGATGCTAACACTCTTTTATAAGTAGCTAAATTGAACTCAGATTTGTTAAACTCTATTCTTAAATCATCGCGTTGAGTTTTAAGAGTTTCAAATCTTTTTAGACAGGTTTTTGAATAAGTTTTGTCATTATGTACCTCAGAGTCTGAAAAAGCCATAAGAGCCATGTTTGTAGGAACTTCATCATCTGCCATATAGCTCCAGTCAAAACCAGCTCCATCAATAGCCACCATGGCTTTGGAAGAAGTTTCTTCCACATTTACAGTCCTTCTAGAGCTGTCTTGATTCCTGTTCCTGCTATCTAGGTTCCTAGGTCCTCTACATTCCCTTGCAAAGTGTCCCATCTTGTGGCAGTTGAAACACTCCACCTTGGACTTGTCTTATCCAGCTGTGTCACTCCCATTGATAGTGATCTTTCTACCAATTTTCTGGAAAAACCTTCCTGTCCTCATGCTCAGTAATGTTAACTGCCACTTCAAATCCATCTCTTCTAAGTCATCTTCATGGATTTGTTCAAGGTCCTCATGTACAAGTTGAGACCCGTTTGGTTGACTGGCCAAAAATGCATAAACAGTGGCATCACTTAAGTTAGCAGTACTAACTTGAGTACTAGCAGTGCTAACTTGAGTGCTAGCATGGCTAACTTAAGTGTTAGCAGTACTAACTCCATAAGCAGTATTAACTTCATTAGTACTACTAGGGGATGATACAAAATCCATATTCTGAGAACTTGAGCTTGAGCTTGCAGTTGTTTTAACCTCTTGTTCAACAATTTTAAAATTATTGTAGAGATCATCAAAGCTCATTGCGTCTAGATCAGGTTTATTCCTCTAGACCACAACGTGAGTATTTCACTCAGAAGGAAGACTTCTTAAAAATTTCAAATTGAGATCTTCTTGTGAAATATTTTCACCCAAGATAGCCAGCTGACTTACAATCTTCTGAAGCCTGTTAAAAATAGAGTCAAGAGACTCTGTGCTTGGAGCACTAAAGTTCTCATACATTTGCTTCAAAAGAGTCTTCTGAGTCTTCTTTGTGGCTTCATTACCACCAAATCTTGTTTGTATAGCAGCAAACAAAGTCTTAGCATCCTTGTACTGATTAAATGTCATTAGATGTTCATTAGGAAGTGCCATCAGTAACATACTTCTTGCCTTCACATCATTCTTCTTTTGAACATTTTCTTTAGTAGTTATAGGACCTAGTATTAGTGTAGTTGAGGTACCATCAGCATTTGTTGTTGTTTGAGCTGCTGGTTTGAATGAGTTTCCATTCTCTATGACATCCCATAGAGCATAGTCTTGTACTTGAAAGTATTGCTCAATCCTTAGCCTCCACATATCATATTCACCCTGTTTGAGAATGGGCAACTTTTCAATAGTAGTGGTTTGAGCAGTTTCTAGATCCATCTCTTCCTTGTGAATAAAGGGTTCTTCTTATTAGTTTTTTCTAGATCAAAGTTTCAGAACACAAGCTCTGATACCACTTGTTGATCCCAACTTAAGATCAATTCCTTAGCTTGTAAACGTTAAGTTACTTTGGATAGAACAAAAACAACTATGGTAGAAACTTTATGAATACTAAAAAGTATGCGGAATTTACTCTTTAATACTTAGAAGAATATTAATAAAACAGTAAACTGTATAAACAATGTATGAACAATGATATTACTAAAAATATCCAATATTATTATTATCAATAATACAAGTACTCTGTGTAGTACTAGGGTTTACAACCTTGAAGCTATATATCAAAATGTATATGTGTATCTCTATAACCATAACCTAGGATCTTCTTTTATACACCAAGGAGTCCTTTACAAGATAACTACAAATCTTCTATAATATTAATCTTATACGTACCTTTCTAACTTTATAAGATATATACTGAATAAGTCAATACAAATCACTTGACACGTCTTTATCACTTTAGCAGTCTTAATCTTCATGCAGCAGTCTTAAGTTAGTACTGGCAGTACTAACTTACTCTAGCAGTACTAACTGGTTAGTACTGACAGTTGTAACTTGAGTAGTACTAACTGTTGGCTTGGCAATACTAAGTATGTAGACTTTTAATTCCCAACAAACAACCACTTCCCAACAACAACAACTATAACCCACAACCATCATTCAACCAGAACTACATGCAACAACTAATGCTAAATCCCAAAGACATTATAGATCCTACAACTGGAATGAACATGGCACTTGTTCTAATGGCTAAGGCATTCAAACTAAACTACTCAACACCAACCAACAACAACCAGAGAATTTCATCAAACCCTTGTAATAGGAAAATTACTCAATAGGGTATGAATTTGGGTCAAGATAGTCAGGTGCAGATGGTTGGAGGTAATGGGGGAATTAGTTTAGACAATATGCTGGGCAGAATGTCCCCAATCATGTTGTTCAAAATGTAGTTCAGAATTCAGGTGTTCAGAATGTTGAAAATCAGAATGGGCTCATTGTTGTTTCGGGAATTTATAATCAGAATGGGAATGGTAATGTTGTAGCAGCACGGATGGAGGGTAATGCGATTGGGAATAATGGTAATCAGATAAGGTGTTACAACTGCAGAGGATTGGGTCATCTTGCTATGAACTGCATAGTCAGGCCAAGGAGAAGGGATGATGCTTATCTTCAGACTCAGTTGCTGATTGATCAAAAAGAAGAGGCAGGAATCCATGATTTGATGGCTGCTGCAGCGGATCTAGATGAGATTGAGAAGCCAATGCAAACTGCATTTTGATGGCTAAATTGCAGCAAGCATCGGCATTGGATACTCAGACTGACAGAGCTCCCGTCTATGATTCAAATAGATCAGCTGAGGTACACCATTCGGAAATTGTTATGATAATGATATATTTAATATGTTTACTCAAGAAGAGTAGTATACTAAACTACTCGAGTCTATTCCTGAACCACACCAAGTACAACAGACTAATAGTAATGTTATTTCTAAGGTTTCTAGTATGGAATAAGATGAAGGAACAGTAGAACATCATCCTGCAACTGTTGAGGAAACACGTGCATTTTGAATCAGTATATAATAATTTGGCTATTAAAGTTGAGAAAGTCAACATGGTCAATCGCAAGTTGAGAGAAACTAATGCTGATTTGACCACTGAGCTTGCTAGATATAATAATCAAGAAAAGTGTTTTGAAATTAGTTAAGAAAATATGAAAAACTTGAAAGGTGTTATCAAAAGTCTGTTTATCAAGAGCAATGTCTTACTAAAAAGATAAATTCACTTCACTTAAGTTCCGGTAAACAAATAACGACTTTGAATGAGGAAATTTCAAATTTAAATAACCAGCTTTCAAAAGAAAAGTCAACTGTTTCTTCTCTTCAAGAAGAAAAGAAAAAGTTGAAGTATGATTTCAAAATTTACGAAGACGAGCTTCTTGATAAAAAAATTCGACTTGAGAATAAAATAAAGGAATTAGATAATATTTTGGTAAAAACGGGTCAATCGATTCAAACGATGCACATGCTTTCACCTAAGCCAGACTCGTTTTACCACACCGAATAAAAAATGGCTTTGGGTTATCAAAATCCTTTTTATCTCAAGCAAGCTCAGCAGAAACAACAGAGTTTGTATAATGGCAAAGATCTATTAGAAAAGCATGATCCTCCTGTTGTATGTGATTCAGAGGAGACACTAAAACTTGCTCAAGAGAGTCACTTAAAAATGAAACAATTAAACAAAGAAATAAAACCGACAAATTATGCAAAGATTAATCATCTTTTAGGGGTTTTTGTTTCTCAAACGGCCAAGTCACGTGAAGAGTTGTATTTTTTAAATAATTCCAAAATGTCTAATGTTTCTAAATCAATTTCAATACCAAATGGAGTTTTCGAATGATACTACACCAAGTGTTGCACGAAAAATTCTAAATGAGGTAAAAAAAAACACCATTGTGACTCTTCAACGTGTTGTCAAACAAAAAATGACTTTAGATATACATAATTGGTCGTCTTCTGTTCATCAAGAGATTCAAAAAATTGTAAAAGAAGAAATTTTCCCTATCGTTAAGCAAGTTGACGCTAGAGTGTAAAATTTCAAAATACAATTTTTGAAAGAAGCAGCCAAATTTGTTCGAGACTTCAAATCTCTTGCAAAAGAAGCTGATGACTCTCTTGCTAAGCACAATGCATTGGAATTGGAAATTGAGCATCTCTTGAGAGCAGTTGTTAGTTAGAGTATTATGTTTATTGTGCAAAATAATTCTGTTGTAGATACATTAAATCTCCGAACTGAGCTTAAACGTACGAAAGAACGTTTTGAAAATTATATCATTAAAAAGGAGAATGAATATGCTAAACTTTGGAACGATTGGTATAAAAATGTGAAGAATGCAAATATGACAAAATTTTGTACGATAAAGCTTATAATGACATGCAACAAAAGATTGAATGGTTGCAAGCTCAGTTGGGAGATCAAAAGGGTAAAAACAAGGATACTCCATGTGTATCAAATACCCTTGATCCTTTGTCTCAGAAACTAGAGAACGAGAACATGAAATTAGAGTTTCAGATTAAGAATTATGCAAAAGAAAATGCTCATCTTAAGACTGCATACAAGAACCTGTTATGATGTATGAAAATACTTGACACTTTGCAAATCAAATTACATGATATGATGTATGAAAATACTATGCTAAGATCCTAATTATTTGATAAGGTTTCTGAATAAAAGGACACCAACAAAGGTCCGAGTCTGAATACTCAGTTTTGTAAGCAATCAATTTTAGGAAAACCACCTTCTTTCTCTGGACCAAAACTCTATCCTGTCACTCCTTTTCCAAGGTCTTCCCAAGATCGATGAGTCACATGCTTTGTCAAAACTGGTCACTTCAAACTCGGTACCCACACCACAAGAACCAAAAATTATGAAAAATGAAAAAGTGATTGCCCCAGGAATGTTTAGGATTAATCCTTTTAAGACTTCTAGGGAAGAAAAGTCTATGCCTAACAAACCCATTAATGCAAGCGTTAAGACAAATCCAATCACAGTTTCACAACCTCATGTCATCACTAAGAAAGATGCTAATTCTGACTTAAATGGTTTGTCTTCTACAGGAGTAAACATCAATACTAAGACCAGATTGCCACAGCCTAGGAGCAATACAAAGAATGTTAGGGTCCCTTCTGCGTCTAAGAGTAGTTGCATCAAGAATAAATAAGTTGAAGTAGAAGAACATCATAGGAATTTACTGCTTTCTAGGAAAAAGAAACATATGTCATCTGAATGTAATAACATTAAGCTTGCTATTCAAAATGCTAAAACTAAAGTTGTTTATGCTATGTATAAGCAATGTTTAATTACTGCTAATCATGATGTATGTGTGCTTAATTATATAAATGGCATGAACTCTCGTGGTAAGACACAAAAGGAAAATGTTTCATACACTAAAAATCAAAAGAAACAAAAGCCAGCGGTTAAGAAACCTAGGAAAGTGGATTCCAGAGAAAGACTTGCTTCATCTACACCTAGTGAACCTAGTATTTGTCGTAGGTGGTCACCAACTCGGATTGTTCCAAGCATATGACCGGGAATCTAAAGCTTCTCATCAATTTTGTTTGGAAGTTTTTGGGAACTATCCACTTTGGAAATGATCATGTTGCTGCAATTCTGGGTTTTCTGTATTCAAGATATGGAATCAATATAATATTCTGGAAGATATCAAACGTGGTCCCTACTCTAAGAAATCCCCAATACGCCGTATTCAACCGACTTCCAGACCCTATAAATAGAAAACTAAAAAAACCAATTTTAAGTGTGCTAAATCATATTCTCAATACCTAAACCAAAAAAGTTGATTTTCAAAAGAGAAAAAGAGCAGAAGAGGTCGAACAACGTATTCAATTCCATAGGAGACATCGTGTAATTCCATATATTTTAGTAATCGTTCAAATTGTTTTGGTATCATTCTTAACTCGGTTAGTTTACCTTGTAAATTAATACTCTGTATTTACATACTTTTAAGCTAATACCTTTGAGGTATTAGCCGTTATTAGAAGATCTTAATGTTTGGTATTTTTTTTAATCGATTTCTTGATTTATATCGTTGTAATCTTGATTATGTTTATCATTTATACTTGTTAACACAGCGCTTTTGTTATGCACCTAATCATTCAACTGGATATAGGGGAAGTGTACCAACGAATCTAAAGGTCCAAGATAGATCCCATAAAATAATTGTATACATCTAGAAAATAGTTTACACAAGTATTGTCCTTGTTAAGTCCTAGTATCTAGGATACGCATCAGGCTAAATAGTTAATTTGGATATTATTGATGTTTATTGATCCGTTGTTGACTAACAGGTAACCTAGATAATTCAACAAATAACTAACTGATCCATTATATGTTGGACAAGTGGACTACTATGTATAGATTGCCATTAAGTGGTAAGTGGGTAACAGTCACGTATGAGCTAGGGTTTAACAAGATCACCATTGCTTTAATCCCAAGATAGATTATAATCAGCAAATAAGGATGCTTTATGCATATGGCATTAATTGTGATTGAATAATGTGTCAAGTCTTATGGATGATGTAACCTAAGACTTAAAGAATGATATCCATCTCGAGAGAAGAAATCATGCACTAATAAACAAACAACGTTTAGATTATGTAATGCTCCTGCCACTTTTCAAAGATGCATGACGGAAATCTTCCAAGATATGGTGGAAGACTTTATGGAAGTTTTCATGGATGACTTCTCGGTGTTTGGTAACTCTAATGCTTGCTAGATGTGAAGAAACCAACCTTGTGATAAACTACGAAAAATGCGATTTTATGGTAAAAGAAAGGATAGTTTTAGGACACAAAATTTCTGGAGCTGGAATCGAAGTTGATAGAGCCAAAATCGATGTGATAGCTAAATTACCATACCCGACTAATGTAAAAGGAGTTAGAAGTTTTCAGGGGCATGCTGGATTTTACCGAAGGTTCATAAAAGACTTCTCAATGATCTCTAAACCGATGACCCAACTTTTGATGAAAGACGCAAAGTTCGATTTTTCTGATGACTGCAAAAAGGAGTTCAACATTTTAAAAGAAAAACTGACCACCGCGCCTATCATCATATCTCCCGATTGGAATGAGCCATTTGAATTAATGTGTGACGCTAGTGATTTCGCTGTTGGAGCTGTTTTAGGGCAACGAATTGATGGAAAATTCAAGCCAATTTATTATGCAAGCAAAACTTTGAATAATGCTCAAGAACATTATACCATAACCGAAAAAGAACTTTTGGCAGTTGTTTTCTCTTTTGATAAGTTTCGTCAATATCTCGTCTTATCAAAAACTGTAGTTTACACTGATCATTCTGCTTTGAAGTATTTGTTCAGCAAAGAAGACGCGAAATCAAGACTTATTAGGTGGGTTCTACTTCTCCAAGGATTTGACATCGAGATTAAGGATAAAAAAGGGGCAGAAAATTTAGCTGCTGATCATTTGTCAAGACTTGAGAACCTTCGCAGAAGAGGAAATAACTAATGAATTTCTAGACGGGCATCTCATGATATTGAAGGCGGAACTCAATAACGATGAACCATGGTATGCTGATTATATTAACTATATCGTTGGAAAGATCATACCTCCGAATTGGACGCCTGAAAAAAGAAGAAGATTTTTTTCTCAAGTTAAGTACTATTTTTAGGACGAACCGTATGCATTCAAGCTATGTTCGGACGATGTAATGAGAAGATGTGTCGCTGGGAACGAAATCTTTGAAATCTTGGCACATTGTCATTTCGGACCAACTGGGGGACATCATAGTGCATCAATTACTGGAAGGAAAGTCTACGAATCTGGATTCTATTGGCCTAGCATTTTTAAGGATGCTAAGGATTATGTGATGAAGTGCGATGCATGTCAGAGATCAGGAAACATATCATCAAGAAGTGAGATGCCTTAAAACAACATTCAGGTGTGTGACGTATTTGATATATGGGGACTAGATTTTATGGGACCCTTTCCGAACTCGAAAGGGAATAAATATATATTAGTAGCAGTAGATTACGTCTCAAAATGGGTGGAAGCTCAAGCCCTTCCTACAAACGATGCTCGCGTTGTAATTAGATTTTTAAGAAGGCTGTTTGCAAGATTCGGAGTTCCTAAAGCTTTGATCAGTGATCGAGGAACGCATTTTTGCAACTCTCAATTAGAAAAAGCCTTGCAGAAATATGGAGTGACTCATAAATTATCTACTGCATATCATCCTCAAACCAACAGACAGTCTGAAGTGATTAATAAAGCTATAAAACGTATTCTGGAAAGATCGGTTGGATATAACCCAAAGAATTGGTCAGAAAAGCTTGACGACGCATTATGGGCATTCAGAACTGCTTACAAAACGCCCACTGGATGCACACCTTTCAGATTGGTTTACGGAAAAGCTTGTCATCTACCTGTGGAGATCGAACATAAGGCATATTGGGCATTAAAACAATGTAATATGGATCTCACAGCTGCTGCAAAAAAACATTTCATGGAACTTAATGAATTGATGGAGTTAAGAGATGAAGCATATGAAAACACCCGGATCTACAAAGAAAGAACTAAGAAATGGCATGAATCTAGGCTTCGAGGAGATAAAAATTTCAAAGAAGGAGATAAGGTGTTAATATTTAACTATAGATTTAAGATGCATCCGGGAAAGCTCAAGTCAAAATGATACAGCCCGTGTGTAGTAAAAAATTGTGCATCCATATGGAACAATAGAAATTATCGATAAAAATGGAGTCAGTTTTAAAGTTAATGGACATAGGTTGAAAAAGTATCACGATGGATACAATAATGTGGAAGAGAAAGAAGTGGTTGAATTGGATGACTAGAGCAACGTGAAATAAAAGAAGCTGAAGAAAAGTCTAACTTAAAGACTTCGCTATAAACAAAAGTACTTCCTGGGAGACAACCCAGAATGTATTTTCAATTTTTATCGAGTCTATCTTCCCAAACTTTAATACGGCGTATCCGCCCCATACCATATGGCGTATTGAATGTCTGGACGTTATCAGTCTTTATTTTTCATGCACTTTAAAAACATTATTGTGAGTTTTGCGAATACGTCGTATTCATCTAGTTGATACATCGTATCCACAGTCTGACCCGTATTTAGTTTGTTTTAGTTTAGTTTAAATTAACCGTAGATACCAAGATAGGAATGCATTTGTTTTTCCTATACTATACACAGGACCTCGTGAAGCAAATATCGACGAATATTAGTGGAGAATTTACAAATCTAGAAATCTTGAAGTGTTGGAGTCTTGAAACCTCAAGATGGCTGTTCAACATACGATCTTGCTCATAAACACAAATTGGAGAATCTACCGACGAAATATCAAGGGAGTTTATCATTCTAATTGTTTTTAAATCCCCGTATTTAATGTTTTACACATACAACGAGGACGTTTCATAATTCAAGTGGGGGGATGGAATTAGAATGTTTACTTGTCCTAAATTTTCACAATAAAAGGCTTAACTTATGCCCAAATTTAATTTTTTTGAAGCATACTTTTGTGAAATTACATGTTACATAACCCGTACACAAATACCCTTGATAGATATTTTGAGGATTTAACCTTTCCATTTCTAAATGTTTACCCAAATTCTACAAAATATGAGTGTGCCGGTGATGTTATAGACTTTAGAACTTGGCTTCTCCAGTATATATATTTCGAGACCACCATATAATGAGTGATTATGGGATTGAATGGGAGTAACTTTTTTAATGGTTTAATCTTAGGATTACACCCAAATCGCCTATTACATGTTGTTTATTAACTAACTATACACAGGTTAGTTAACCTCTAGTTTAAAACTCCTTCCACTATCATCTTTAGAGTATGATGAATCCACTAGAACAAACCGTAGAGACAATTCGTTTAGGATTTTTACACACAATTATTTGTTTCGTTATACCCTTACACCTTATACCTATCTGTGTTAGATTAAGTTTAATTTATTTTGCTAGTTGTTTAAAGTGTAAAGTCTGTATTTCCCGAGTCTTGTGTCATTTTCTAATGTGTTGGTGCGGTCTGGAATTCTACAATTGCAAATGCGGAATGTATTACTAGTAGTCAAAGCTTATGTGATTTTACTACCGTCACAATTATTGGTAAATCCGAAGAACGAAGAAATTACGAAAGGAATTATTATGATCGTGGAAGAATGGTGAAACTACACCGAGATTTGACGTTTAGTTAGTAAAAAAACTATGTGAAAAATTGCAAAAAAAGTTTGAAGTAATCATTTCGCGAAGAGGGCATTACCGAGGAATTATACGAAGGATCGATTATTCGTTGATACGCCAAAAAAATAAACGATGTAGAGTATTGTACAAAGTGGAAGATATCGCCACTTACCTTGTAGAGTATGTAAATTTTTGGGATGATTGGGGAGTTGACCGTTATGGGAATGCCAACTTAGGTTGTAGTTTTTGATCTATGATCAAGACGTTGTAATAGTTGTGTCTTTGTTCTTTAGATCGGCTCTGGACTAATAAGTGTTAGCACTTGTACTTTACGTCCTTTATTATTTGTTTCTTTGATTTTATTTAACAACAATTTACTTCCCTTCTCACCTAATGATTAACTCTGTTTTACGCGAATGAGGGAGCCTACAAAATGCATGTCTATTAATGCATTTCGGCATGTATGATGTCTTGTAAATTTGTTGGTTTATGACTTTTAGTGAAAGTTAGAAGTTACTACCCTATATCATTGTTCATCCTAAAACGTTTGGTTGGTTAGAATGGGGATGTGATCAACACTCATGATCATACTGGCATTCCGGGTATGTCATGTGTGCTTTAGCTGCCCTTGTTGGAGTGGGACTTTTGGTTGAAGATTGTAGTAAGGATCGCATAACGTATGCCATGTTCATAACATAAAACCCATATTTACCTTTATAAACTTGTTACTCCTTAGCTTTAGTGGTGGAGATGTGTATCCTTGCCAAGCTTATGATAGAATACTCGTCACGACCGAGAAATTGAGCGAATTAGTTACATGTTACCACGTAGATTAGTTGAGTGATTTGAGTGTTTTCATCTTCCTATTTCGTGAGGTGTTTGGTTGTGTACTTGTAATAGATCGAATAAATGCTTTAACGGAAAATATCCTTAGGAATACATTTTTGTAAAACATTTTAAAGGCTACTGAGGACTGGAGGATTCAAGGGGGGGGGATATTTGATGAACATCAAATAACGTTTATTTTATTAGCATCGTTTATCCCATTGTTATTAACCCATTTTGTATAGTTATTGCAAAGAATTGTTTCTTAATCGTTTATATTTAAGAATTGCAGTAATTATGGAGTAATTGGTGAAACATAGCAAAAGGCGCACATTCTGGATCTTAAATGAAGATTTTTTGAAGATTACTATTCTGAAGACCAATACGCCGTATCCATCAAGAAGATACGGTGTATCCGTGCCTGCACTCACCAAAGACCATAGAAGATTAAATATCAATACGTCGTATCTAGAGGACTCAATACGCCGTATTCAAGATATGGAATCAATATAATATTCTAGAAGATATCAAAACGTGGCCACTTACTCAAAAAATCCCATTAGCCGATATCCATCCCATTGGATACGCCGTATTGAACCGACTTCACAGAACAATTATAAATAGAAAAATAAAAAACAAGTTTTAAGTGTGCTAAATCATATTCTCGATACCTAAACCACAAAAGTCAATTTTTTAAGGAGAAAATGAGCAGAAGAGGTCGAGCAACGTATTCAATCCCATAGGAGACATCGTGTAATTATTCATCTTTTATTGCTAACTGTTTTATTTCAGGATAAGACGACGGTGTTGCAGCCTCATTCCAGCGAAGTCGGATTCATAAACCACATGCTCATACTCAAGCTTTCAAAGTCAATCATTCAACGTCAAGATAGTTGATTCTAATCTTCCCCACCATCAAAGAGCCTCAAAGTTAAATAAAGAATCATCAATTGGGGAGATTGTTAGACTTATAATCATATGTCAAACAAGAATGTAACAAGTATGAGCATGTTGGTCAAGAGCACAAGTTGATCAAGGAAGTCAAATCAAGATGATTCAAGTCAAGGAGATGATGCAAGATAACGATCTCAAGAACTCAAAGTCAAAAAGATAAAGGCTCAAAATCAAGATCACAAAGCATGGATGAACAAAGCCATTACAAACAAGACAAGACCATAACAAGGCAAAGCATAAACGTTAAACGTCATATCTTCAATGTCATCGGTGATACAGAGAAGTTTGAAGAAAGAGACCTCAACATTGGGGGAGATTGTTAGCCTTAATTATATTAAGTCAAACAAGAATGTTATCGGTCTTAGAAAGTCAAACTAGGTCTTGTATTGTAATAGGCTAGTCGGGTTCAACGGGCTTGGATTGTAATCTAATATTGTCCGTGTTTCGGGCTCAAAGCCCAAGTTTAGCCAAGCCCGGCCCGTTAAGAAAGCCCATGAGCCAACTAGAAGGCTAGGGTATAAATATCCCTTCACCACACTTGGTGAAGGGTGTTGGTTACATTTCATTTCACTTGTAATCCTCCAAACTCTCTCTAATCTAATCTTCTTTTCTTGTTTCTCTCTCTAAGATTTCTTCTTATTTTCTAGCATCTTGGTATAGATTATAGTTGTGTAATGGATTAAACTAGTGGGATAACATGTGGTATCACTCGCCAAGGGGTGTTTAGTGTTTGTTTTGTGAAAAATTCGTGGGTTTTATTTGTTGGTTTTTCTTTGGTTCGAAAAAAGCAAGAAAAAAATCAACTTTGATCTTTGTTTCGTGGTTAAAAGTGTTAAAGACTTGTACTTTTGGGCTTAGATCACTTCCTTGCATCATTACTAAGTGGTTTTAACATCATTTCGTAGCTTACAAGAAAGTTTGAAGATTTTTTCTTGGCTGCGTTTTGCCTATCTGAAGGGGTGTTCGTCGTTGCGTTTTGATCAGACTCGTTGCGTTTTGATTATATTCGTTGCGTTTTGATCAGAGTCATTGCGTTTTGATAAGCTTCGTTGCGTTTTGATCAGAGTCATTGCGTTTTGATAAGCTTCGTTGCGTTATCAAACGTGGTCCCTACTCCAAGAAACCCCCAATACGTCGTATCCAACTCCTTAGATACGCCGTATCGAACCGACTTCCAGACCCTATAAATACAAAACTCAAAAACAAGTTTTAAGTGTGCTAAATCATATTCTCGATACCTAAACCACAAAAGTCGATTTTCAAAAGAGAAAAAGAGCAGAATAGGCAGAGCAACGTATTTAATTCCATAGGAGACATCGTGTAATTCCACATACTTTTGTAATCATTCAGTTTTTGGTATCATTCGTTAACTCGGTTAGTTTACCTTGGCTAAATTATTACTCTTGTATTAATTATGACGTTTGAAGGCTAATACCTTCAGGTATTAGCCATTATTATGAAGATCTGAATGTTTGGTATTTGTTTATATCGATTTCTTGATTTATCGTTGTATGCTTGTTTATGTTTATCAATTTATACTTGTTTACGCGCTTTTGTATGCGACCTATCATTCAACTGGATCTAGTGAAACGGACCAAGGGTATCTAGAGTCCGGGATAGCTCTCCATATAGTAATTTATACATCTAGAATAATAGTTACACAAGTATTGTCCTTCTAAGTCTGTGTCTAGGATACGCTTCGGGCTTAACTAGTTAATTGGATATTGCCGATGGTTTATTGATCGTGTTGACTAGCCCGTGACCTAGATAATTCAACAAATAACGTTTTGATTCCATTGGATAGTTGGACAAGTGGACTACTAGTGTATAGATTGCCATTAAGCGGTAAGTGGGAAAGTCTCTATAAGCTAGGGTTTAACAAGATCACCATTGCTTTAATCCCTAAGATAGATTATAATCATCAAATAAGGATGCTTTATGCGGATGCTTTAATTGTGACAGAATTAATGTGTCTAGGTCTTAGGAAGATGTAACGCCTAAGTCTTAAGAATGATATGCCACATAGAGAGAAGAAATCATTGCACTAAATAAACAAACCAACGTTCTAATCGGATTAATAATGGTTAATACAATTTTCTTATATAAGGCTCGACCGCTCTTTTATCTTTTGTTAATTAGCTTGCATGGGTAACAGTTTCTTGAATTGATTGTAGTCACCAACCAAACCGTGCCAGTCTCTCAGGCTGAAAACCCCCCTTTTCCATTAGAATTAGAATTTAGACTGACATAGGTTTAACATAGGATTAGAATAGAATTAACATAGATTAGATAACCAAGATATTAATTAAATTTTTAGATTTAACCTCGCTCTCAGTGATCGACACCCTACTTACCACGAAACTACTACCGATTTGGTACACTGCTCGTTAAAGTGTTGTTTTTGGTTGAGTCGGCAAAATATAAATTTAAAACTTGAATCATATAAAAAACAACCATACACTACAACACATCATCATGGCACGGGCAATTTGAAAGAGGTGATAAAAAGATATCCAACTATAATGCTTGAAGTTGTTGCCTTTTACGATATATAGATTTGGCATGCATTTTTTGGGGTAGGGGTGCGAATAACGATCTTAACGTTTTAAATAATTCTACATTATTCGACGACCTTATTGATGGCAAAGCCCATGTGGCTCCGTTTGAAGTAAATGGAATTACATATCAAAAGTTTGTGATAAGTGAAGTCAACGAATTGTATATTGGTCTGCAACAAAATATGCAGCGTACTTGGATCGAGAGGTGCGATGTACAACGGAAGAAAGCCAAAGAGTTACGTGATAGACAAACACACAAGAGTCCCCAACGAGATCTTATTAAGCATATTTGGCAACGACATCAACAAGAAAATTACTTTATTGATAATTTAATGTATCTTTATATTTTCTTATTGTTTTTTATTTTTTCCGTATCTTTTTTATTTTCGTATTGTAATTTGTATTTTTCTTTGAATGAACGCAAAATTATTTGGTTTGAAAAAAATAAAAAAGTAAATAAAATGATGGGTCTCAAAAGGGAGAAATGGCTTGATTGATGAGCGACGGGTGTTTTGGTGTATGAATGTGAAAAGTGGAATGCTGATGTGGCGTTAGGGTGTCAAAATGGCTTACGTCATGACACCGTATGCTCTTAAAAAGTTAAACTACAATAGTAACTAGAAAAGTATATTCTTTTTGTTATGAGTTGTAGCCAATATGCTTGTATGCAGGGCCGTCTTTCAGGGTGTGCGGGATGGGCGACCGCACAGGGCTTCAAAAATTTTAGAAGCCTAAAAATGTGTCCCTTTAACAATATGTTAAACGTTTAAATAACTAATTTGCATTATATCTTATAAACAATGACATTTTATATATAACATTTTTTCTCAAAATGTCTCATTAAGTAATTTCGCCCAGGGTCTTCAAAAATTTCACAAATATAGAGACGGTCTGCTTGTATGTTATTGCCAAAACAATATACATGTAGACTGTTTGGCCAAAAATTGAATAGATTTTCTTTTTCTTTTCCTTTGTTGTGATGGTAACGGTTAATGGTGATCGACGACAAGGATTAAAGAGAGATAGAGAGATTTGACAGAGTGTGACACTGATGGGTCGGATTTATCGGGTTTTCAAAAAATTAAAAACTGACCTAATCGAGTCTGGGTCTATCGAATTGCGGGCTTGTCAAGTTGGGTTTATCGGGCTATTGGGTTGGAGGTTAATAACACATTATAAAGTTTGGCCCAACAAGCACTCCATAATTTGTGCCATTAAGGAAGCAACAAAATTAAAAATTGTGACCAGAGACTGAAATTTTGCAACATTAGGCAATTGCAAATTGCAATATTATGGCAGTAGCCAAACTCAATTATGCACAAAAAATATTTACAAAATATGCTTCTTGCTGATGAATATTGCTTGCTATTTAAGTTATGCGATTTTTTTCTTCCATATTTTGAAGGTTTATTCAGGTGTAGATATTATACCCAGTCACATCTGTTTCCAGCTTTGTTTTAAGAAGTGTATCAAACACTTAGGATCTACTCAAAACATACCCAAATTGCACACTTTGACACTTCTAATCCAATTCTTGTATTACCTTTCACATCTACCAACACATTTCTAGTCAAAGTGTGTACGACGTATACGTTTTAAGGCTGCATCATCGAAAACAATGGGACAAACCGCTACAAACTTATATCTACATAAGCTAGTCTGGATCATAAGCTACCATTGTCATTCACATATTGTCTTTGAGGCGGAACAGATGAACCTATCTATATTGCCGGTTATTATCATTATGCACGAAAAAGTACCATTTACCTTATTTAACAAAGAATACAAGACTATCAAGATGAATGCGGATTTGACAAGGTTGGAAAATGTTAGTCAAGTAAGAGAAGATTGCGAGAGCAACAAAGTAGCAAAGAATACGTTAGAAGCAAAGTGATGATTGACCCAACAAAAACGACTTGGCATCCCATAAAAATGTGACCTAAATGACTCAATTCACATGTATAAATTATGTAAAATATTACTAAGGTCTCATGTCACACTCATTCACTTGTTTAATCTTGATCACTTGTTCATATCATAACTTGGGTAAAACCTTTTTTTCCTAGCTTTTACTCTAGTCAGGGACGGACTTAGGAGTTTTCGGGGTTCACAGAAACCTGATGGATGTTTGTCGTTTAGTATAAATTCTCATGAAAAATTATAAATGTTAAGTAGAAAGAAATATCAATTTTCTGAAACAATTCAAATTATTCCGGTTATTTCCGGTTGATGCGATATGCCCTGTTTGTCGCAAGGCATGTTTGGATTCCTTTGGAGAACATGCGGTTCATTGTAAAGAGCTTCCGGGATTCAAATACCGAAGCGATATGGTTAGAGACGTCCTTTTTGACATATGTAGGCGTGCCGGGATCTCCGCCAAGAAAGAAGCACCTGTGAACTTTTTAACTGACCCGTCGGATGGAAGATCTACAATTAGACCGGCTGACGTTTTGGTTTTTGGATGGGTTGGAGGGAAACATGCGTGCGTAGATTTGACCGGGGTTTCTCCTCTCGTGGGGTTAAGTAGTAGGGTATTACACGGACAACTGCTTTAGAAAGTTTCCTCGTCAAAGTGACAAAACACTGAAAGCATGCATTGAAAAATCACATTTATTATTCCTTTTGCGTTTGATACATTGGTTTCCTTGCACCGGACACTCGTGGATCTACACAGCCTGAGTTCAACTGGTATCGCACCACATGTTATGACACATAGATCTACGGATGTGGTTTTTAAACGTATTGGCTTTGCAATCCAAAAAGGGCTAGCGGCGCAGCTTGTTGTCCGCTTGTCTTCCACCACTATGTAAATTCGTAGTAAAAATTATATTAATAAAATTAAGTAATTTGTATAAAAAAAATCAAATACCGTTGGATTTACATACAAAAAATTGCTGAATTTAGATATACTTCAAGTTTATGTTAAAGTACTTATAAAGCTATGTGGTTATGATAATACTTTGTTTTGTGACATGTTTAGTTGCGTTTTAAGCTTCTTATCGAATATTGTACGTGTGCATTACTCGTATTCTTAAACTAGTTTTAATCCCCGTGCACGCACGGGGCTTGTACATTATATTTTTTAAATATATTTATAATTTTTATTTTTTCTATTTTATAAGTTATGAAAGTTTAAGGAGTTATTTTTTTTTTAAGTCATAATAAAATTTATAAATTTACACTTAACTCTATACATTTAAAATTAAACCACTAAAGTTTTATTAATTACCTCCTCTTTTTTTCAAGTTTTGTTTTTATAAATTTGACACATATATTTTTATGTGTTTTTTTTCTTTATCAGATTTCCCCACCAAAATAATGCCAATTTTATAAGTATTTAAGCTTTTTAATTAAACATATATTCATAAAAAAAATAAAAATTGAAGCTTCATACCTAATTAGGAAATATTATTTTTTTTTAAATGCAAAAGTCTTCACTTTTCGTTTTCCTTTACTAAGTAAAAGATTAATAATTGCATTATGTATGCTTTACCCTAATTATAAAGATGGTATATGCCTTTTTAGAATGACTTTGCTCTTTTGTTACGAAACGTGTTATAAAGAAACAAGTACCTTTTATTTATCTTGTTTTCACTTACATATTATCCGTGTTCTTTTTTATTAGAAGATAGATATAGTTCAAGCCTCGTTGTGGGTAATTCGTTATGTATTTAAAATATATTATTTACGGTGTCTCATTATTTAACATGATATCAGATCGAGTCTATTCCTTAGACCTAAGTGGCTACGTTTAGCCGTCTCTCTAAGATACCCCGTCAAACCATAGTGGCAACCTTTTATCTCTTATAATAAAGTTTAATTTTCAGCCAAAACCCTACATGGATATTGTTTTGGCCATGACTTTTCAACCGTTTGGAATTAGCTGGTACAGTCAACGTCATTCTCTTCGTTTCCAATTATGCACAAAACCCAACTTGAATCACCTCTGTCGGCCGCTGGACGCGCCGCCAGAAGTTTACTTCTGAAAAAAAAGGTCTAAGCTTTACTTTTACTTTTGTTTCTTTGCTTCTGTTTTGTTGTTGTTGCGTTGTGAAGATTATTTTTCGTTTGATGTTAAATGTCTTCATCAACGAATATGTTATTTGCTTTTACTACTGTTTTTATTTGCTTTTGCTTTTGTTTGAAGATTTGTTTCCGCTTGCAGTCGGATTTCTTCGTCAAAAAATTATGTTTTAATCGCGCTAATCTTTTTTTAGTTTATCACTCATGTTCGAGTTTTTGCGTTTTCGCCGCTCGAACTGGGAGAAAATATCAGAAATAGATATGCCCCAAGTGTGATTTTGGGTTTGAATCTATTAAAAATTAATTATATATTTACATTTATATATATGTATATATCGTATTAATAAAACACATCACTTAGATTTCATTATCTAACATTTACGTGATCTGAAACCCCATGTCTAGTTTAGAAAAAAAAATTATTGCTTGGATTTTGAGAGTTCTAAAAATCCGCACGCACATCTATTCTCGTTAATGGTAGTCTAAGATCAGAATTCTCTATCAAAAGATGATTAAGACAAGAAAATTCGTTATCTCCGAGCTTGTTTATTCTTATTATGGAGGGTCTTCTCATCGACGTAAAGGATGTGGTTTAAGCAGGCTTAATAATAGGAGTTAAGTGAAACACCCCTTAAATGACACTAGATTTTTTTTTTGAAAATACTCACATTAGGACTTTACAAACAAACTATAAGAAATTTGAAACATATATCAAAACAATTAACATACACAAGCTCATTAACATTTATAAGAACAATATATGATAATCCAAAAATGAAAAATCGAAGCACGAAAGAGATATAAACATTCTGTAAACAGAGGTCAATACGCTGTATTCATTAACTTGAATACGTCGTATTGAGTCCAAAAATGGATACTCCGTATTCAAAATATGAATAATCTGTATTGGATCCAGAATTAGATACACCATATTGAATAATTTAAATACTCCATATTGGGTCCAAGAACTGAATACGCCGTATTCATTAACTTGAATACGCCGTATTGGGACCTCAGATACAAAATTCTGCAGAATCTGCAGAATTCTGCATGAAACCAAAAAACCACAAACTAAACATTCTTTAACGGACTCTAAACATCCATAATACTGTTTTTGACCAATTTGCCTTTGACCACTTAATTCACCAATGTAATTCTTTGACTTTAACAAGTCAATAGGTCATAATGCCCTTAATCCAAACACCTTAAACCACATTTACAACTACAATATATATCATCACATTCAACATTCACAAAACCACTCCAAGACAAATCATTAGACACATGACACATAATTTTGACTCCAAACGTGAATGACCCCAAAAGTGGACACAAGAAATATACCAACAATAAAGGACACTCGGGGCATCAACTTTGATGACTTCTTGATCTAAAAAATGGTCTTCTACTTACCAAGTCCAAAATGCTAAACTTCATATATCATCAAACTAGCTTTTCTCCTTACCCTTGTCTAATCCACTCGAACCTACAAAACATTTATGAACTTATCCGTAAGCAAAACGCTTAGTAAGTATATGACATAAACTACATTCATCAAGTTATAACTAGTGAATAAACTAGCTATAACACATCAAGGAGTACATTCATAACATTAAAACATACCTTTCACAAGCATATCATTATGCTAACATTATACATTTACTAGCATTGGATCCAAGCTACTTAACATTCATAACTCCTTGAAACATTACATCATATTACATCATAATTCAATAATATTGACATTATGATATCATTAACAAGTTTAGTCAATATACTTACCTTGATTATGCCTCTAATTTCCTACTTGAAACTCAAAGCTTGTTTCTCCTTTGCTTCCTATAGAGGAATTAACCCTAATAACAACTAATTACTATTTAAGATCATAAATTAATAACTTTTAACCATTATACCCAAAATTCATATCATAAACCCTAATTTTTGAATTAGGTAAATACTTACTTGATGAGGGGAATGCAATTAGAGACTTCTATTAGCTTATCATCTTTTCCTTCTTGATCAATTTCTCCAATTTGTTAAAACCTTAGGTTTTCTCTCTTTTTCTTCTTCTTGGTGTCGACACAGACACACACACTCCTTGAATTCTATGGAACAAATGTCAGATTATTTTTATCTTTTGATATTAATTAATTAAGTTTGGCAATTGGCAATACTAGTCCTCCGAGTATTATTCTTCCTGTTTTAGACACTTATCTTTAAATAGCTTTTCACTTATTTATTTTTAACTTATAACTTTACCATTTTATTATAAAATACATTCTAAATAATTAAATATTATTATTTATATTATAAAATAATACCTCATCAGGCTACAAGTGTTACAATTCACCCCCCTTTAAACGGGATTTCATCCTCGAAATCTACTCTTGAAATAAGTGAGGATACCTAATCGTCATCTTCTCTTCCTGTTCCCATCTAACGCTTGTGCCTTTACGATGCTTCCATTGTACTTTCACCAACGGGATTACTTTGTTGCGAAGTTGTCTCGATTTCCTTCCTAGATTTGTCATCGGTTATTCTCGAGAGGTGAACTCCGGATCAATCTCTATATCATCCAAAGTAATCACACTTGACTAGTCCGCTAAACATTTCCTTAAATAAGACACATGAAAGGTATTGTGAATACCTTTCATTTCCTTGGGTAATTCCAAAACATAAGCTACTTCTTCAACTCACTTTAAAATCTTAAACGGTCCTTTAAATCTCGGGCTAAGTTTCCCTTTTTCTTGAACCAAAGCACACATTTCCACGGTGAAACTTTCAACATAACAAAGTTTCCCACATTAAATTCAATCGGCCTCCTTCTATTATCGGCATAGCTTTTCCACCTATCTTGTGCCGATTTCAATCTTTCACGAATGGTTTCTATTTTCTCGGTTGTTGCTAGAACCACATCCGTGCTTGCCAATTCTTTACTCCCCACTTCTTCCCAACATACCGATGTCCGAAACCTTCTATCGTAGAGCATCTCATACGGTGGCATTTAGATACTCGCGTAGTAACTATTATTGTAAGCAAATTCTACCAAGGGTAGATGAGCGTCCCAGATGCCTCTAAAATACAATCACACATGCTCGTAACATGTCTTTTAACATTTGAATCGTCCGTTCACTTTGACCGTCCATTTGAGGATGAAAAGCCGTACTCATATGCAACTTCGTACCTAGCTCTTCTTGAAAATCTTGCCAAAAATTAGAAGTAAAGAGTCCATCTCTATCCGAAACAATAGAATCGGGCACTCCATGACGTACGACGATCTCGTTGACATAGAT
The DNA here is from genome assembly GCA_026074375.1 of Tanacetum coccineum. NCBI lineage: Eukaryota > Viridiplantae > Streptophyta > Magnoliopsida > Asterales > Asteraceae > Tanacetum > Tanacetum coccineum. The sequence continues at coordinate 26,866 of BQNB010052112.1, forward strand.
TTTTGCTAACTTATGAACGGGCATATTTTCTCGGATTGGGATGAAATGAGCACTTTTCGTCAAATGATCTACTATGACCCAAATTGAATCATGCTTCTTTTCCGTTCTTGGTAGCTTAGTCACAAAATCCATTGTAATTTTCTCCCACTTCCAAACCGAAATCTCTAACGGTTGAATTTTCCCATACGGCTTTTGATGCTCGGCCTTGACTTTTAAACACGTCAAGCACTTCTCAACACACTTTACACAATCCCTCTTCATACCCGGCCACCAGTAATTCTTCTTCAAATCGATATACATTTCCGTAGCTCCCGGATGAATAGAATACTTTGACCTGTGCGCTTCTTCCAAAAGTAACTCTTTGACATTGCTTCGGAAAGGAATGTAGATTCTCCCTTGTTGAGTCTTTATCCCTCGATTATCGTCTTCGAGATGAGGAATGTAAGATGTAATACGCTCGCTTTTCCAATTCTCTTCTTTCAACGCTTCCACTTGAGCAGCCTTTATTCTATCAAAAAGATCAGAAGTAACGATCATTCGTAACGAGTGAATTCTCATAACTTTCTCTCTTTCTTTTCGATTCAACGCATCCACCACCACATTCGCCTTACCAGGATGGTAACGAATTTCACAATCATAATTCTTAAGTAAGTCTAACCACCTTCGTTACCTCATATTCGGATCTTTCTTTTCTAAGAAATATTAAAGACTTTTATGATCGGTGTAAATTATGAACTTCACACCATAGAGATAATGTCTCTAAATCTTCAAAGCAAAGACCATGGTCGCGAATTCAAGATCATGAGTCAGATAATTCTCTTCATCCTTTCTCAACTATTTGGAGGCATAGGCGATAACTTTGCCTCGTTGCATAAGAACACATCCGAGACCGGAATAAGATGCATCGCTATAAACGACCATATCTTCTGTTCCTTATAGTAAAACAAGAATCAGATCCTCGCATAACTTCTTTCAGAAGGTAACAAAAGCTTTTTCTTGCTCTTCACCCCACATAAAAGGAGTATTCTTCTTAGTGAGCTTAGTTAATGATGATGCAATCTTGGTAAAATCTTGAATGAACCTTCGGTAATAACCCGCGAGACCTCGAAAACTTCAAATTTCACCAACACTCTTCGGAGCTTGCCAATTTATCACCATTTTAATTTCAGCTGGATCAACCTTAAGACCTTCGAAATTTATAACTTGACCGAGAAATTAAACTTTTTGTAACCAAAATTTACATTTCGAGAATTTGGCATACAATCTTTCTTTTTGTAGAGTTTCTAAGACTTCTCGCAAATGAATTTCATGATCTTCTTTGCTTTTGGAATAGACGAGGATGTCATCGATGAATACAATGACGGACTCGTCCAACATTGGCCTACAGACCCGGTTTATGATATCCATGAAAATTACCGGTACATTTCTAAGGCCAAATGGCATAACAACGAACTCATAATGCCCATAACGTGCATTATTAACCGTCTTAGGAATATCTTCTTCTTGGACCTTTAATTGATACTTCGCACCTTGGAGTTGATCAAAGAGATCATCGATTCTTGGTAAAGGATATACATTTTTCACTGTGGCTTTGTTTAACTCATGATAATCTATGCACATTCGCATACTACCATCCTTCTTTTTAACGAACAAGATCGAAGCTCCCCATGGTGAACTACTAGGGCGAATAAAACCCTTATCAAGTAATTCTTGGATTTGACTAATCAACTCCTTCATTTCAGATGGAGCTACACGGTACGGAGGTTTGGCTATAGGAGTTGCACTCGTAATAAGATCAATTCGAAACACGGCTTTCCTTTCGGGTGGAATACCCGGCAAATCTTTGAGAAAAACATTAAGGAATTCATTAACAATCGGAACATCTTTTGCACTTTTCTTCTCGAAACTTGTATCTATCACATGTGTTATAAAGGCATAACAACCATGTGACAAATACTTCCTAGCCTTTGTTACGAAACATAATTTAAAATCGCCCTTTCTTTTATCGCCATAAATAATAATCTCACGCCTTGAGGACTTACGACCCGAATGAGCTTTTGGCTCCATAAGATATTGGCATTATATTTATCTAGCCAATCCATGCTGATTACGATATCAAATACTCCTAGTATAATAGGTATCAAGTTGATCCTAAAGATACTATCATTAATTTCTATCTCCACATCACGATACACATTAGACACAACTACAACTTTACTATCGGTTATTTCTACTTCTAAAGGAAAGGGAAGTTTATTTGGTGGAGTGGATAGATTTTTGCTAAATTCATAAGATACGAAGGAGACACTCGCTCCCGAATCATACAACACACGAGATGGTATAGAATTAACAAGAATTGTACGTGTAACAACATCGTGTACGAACTTATCTTCTTCGGCGGTCATCACATACACTCGAGCTTTCGGATTTTGAACTCTCGTCTTTTCCACCTTTTCTTCCTTAATTGCCTTCAAGGGCTTGGCTTCAATCGCCTTCGGTTTGGGAATTCATTCGACTTGTGCCCTAATTGATTGCAACTATAACACAAGATCATTGATTTCTTGCAATCTTTGCTCATGTGGTTCAAAGCACCACATTTTTAGCAACCCGACAAATTTGCCCGACACTCTCCAAGATGAGCTTTATGACACTTTTTACATGGTTTCTTGGTTTGGGTTCCACCACCTCTTTGACCATGATCATGCTTAGGCTTCTTAGTATCCCGATCTCCAAATTCAAGCTTCTGTGGAAAACTAGAAGGGGGGTTGAATAGTTTACCGCTTTTTAATTTAATGTTTATGTTTGTTAATAAAAACTTAGATTCGACTTTATGTGAAATCAACACTTGCACAATATAAACAATATACTTATCTAAGCAATTAATAGGATAGTATGAGCAAATAAGGTAAGACAAGAGATAAGATTAAGAACAATCAAACCACAAAGCGAGAATTTATAGTGGTTCGGTAACGAAGCACCTTTTCGCCCTACTCCACTCCTCGAGCACCAAACTCGAGAGTTTTCTTCACTATGTCAACAAACTCCCTTATGGCGGAGAAAACCGTACACAACTTTCGCTTATATCAATTTCTGACACTAAGCTAGATGTCGAGTTCTAATCTTAGCTAGAACCAATCTATCATGACTTCACAACTTCTTCACTACTTTTACGACTTCACAACACAACTTCCCAAGTACACAACTTCTTCCCACCTTAGTTTTCTTCACATAACTACTTCACTATTTCACTTCTACTTTCACACCTAACTATCACAACTTGGATGAATCACTAGATTCAACTATACTTACAACAATCACAAAGATTTATCTACTACACAACTTAACAAGATTTATAAATGATTTACAAATTGTGATATGGATGCAACAAGATTGCAATACATACTTGAGGTGTAATACTTCTTTACTTGATGATGGAAGTATTACTTGAGGAATTAAGCTTGGATCACTTGGAAACAAAGCTTTATGATTAGATGATCAAATGATTTTAATGAGATGTCTGTTTTAGATCAGAAAGAATGAGTGCAAAATGTAAGAAAATAGTGGGAAAAAGCCCAGTATTTATAGAACAAACTGGAGGAGCGTCTACTTATGGGCGGTCCCCTTAAATAGGTGGGCGGTCCCCTTAAAATTAAGGGGGTCGCCCGTGTATTTAAGGGGGCCGCCCTAGACTAGGGGCTCCCCAGTTTGTCTTTTGTGTAGGGAGAATTTTCTGGAACTTTTCTAGCCGTTTTAGGTGTGAAATTTTGAATTTTAAAATGTTTATTTTGAATAAAACATTTCTTTTAATTATAGAAAATGTTTTGTAATATTTATAAAAATGTTTACAACATTTTTTATAACAATTGTGAGTTGAAATAAAAATTTCCTTATTGATCCATAAAATACATTAAGCATTTATTTATTCATACCTTTAAGTGATATAATTTTTGAAATGAAAATTTACTACTAATTACTTGTTTACGTTTAATTTTACATTGAATGTTTTTATATTTTGTGATTATCAAAACGTAAAGATGTGAAAAATATTAATAATGTTTTTAGGCATTATTTCTATCAACAATCTCCCCTTTTTGTGATTACTCAAAATTTAATCTCACATTAATATAAAAATTCTTTTTAAATTAAACAAGTATTTAGTGAGTTTTATGACATTTCTCCCCTTTTTCTAGAATAAAAAAGGCATCATCGAGAATTTCTAGTAAAATCGACAGAATAAATGCTCCCCTTGATGTGTGTTCCCCCTCGTTTGAGGGCATCAAGGAATCGAGCTATGGTTTCTTGGCTACAAAAATGAGTTAGAACAATACAAATATTTCTAACATGTAGCAAGAAGGAAAAATATGCCATAATATTAATGCAATCAACAATAATCATCCATTAAAAGTAAAATAGTGTATGAACCACACTCATGCATACATAAGGAAAATAACATGCTAACATTCATGACATTTTTAAACTACAAAAAGTCCAATAACTAGTAAAGCTCCATAGGACTTGCTTGCAAAATGATGGATGGACAATTATTTGAAAAACTAAACATAGAGTATGTTTAGTTTGGGGAAAATGATGGAGGTGGTAGGATGATGGTTGTTGGTGGTTGTGAGAGCATATGTTCAATATATGAAAAACCTTTATTGGAAGGGGGGGGGGGTTTTTCACCTTCATCTAAATATGAGGTACGATTGTGTAATGCAACACAAACATGGGAATCTTATGTAGTGCCTCAAGAAGTTCCAGGTAATGGGATGACCAAGGATAGGTTGGTGAAGGTGATGGGGAGTATCAATTTAGACATCAAGTGGGGTTATTTGAGGGGAATGGGTGGAGCGTGAAGTCCATTGATGCATTTTCTTGAGTTGGAGGTGGTGGAGAAACTCTTGGAGGGAGGACGATGTTGGTGGGTTAGTAACATTGGTGAAAGTGATGTTGATGTGGTTCGTGGTTGGGGTATGTAGTCAATTGGGATGACGAGATGTATCTTTGGTTGAAGTGTTTTGGAAGGTACATTTAGGAGCAACTCAGTGATGAGAGTTGAAGTCGTGGAGTGATGGAGTTTTTGTGTCATCATGGGTTAAATCTACAAAAACAATTGTTTGGTCAGAATGATGTGATTTTTGGTCCTCTTGAGCTTGGAAAATGGAGCTCTAGTGGACTTTTGCCATGGATTGTTGATAATTGGTTGTGAATAATGAAGAAACTGGTGTATTGGAGTGATATTTGGAGGGGATTTATGGGAAGGAAATGGTTTGAAAATGGAATGAGTTTGAACTAGTTTAAGTTATTCCAAATTATGTTCGAGCATTCTGGGCAAAGATAGCTGAGACTAGGTAAAAGAGGGTCAAAAAGCAGGAAAAATAATGTTTTGCCCGTGATTTACTAGGTCGGTCCCCTTAAAGATAAGGGGGCCGCCCGTTATGAATTAAGGGGGCCGCCCTCTGCTGGTTCCATTTTTTACAGAAAAACGATTTTTCTCAGAATTTTTGTGAGAGTATTTTTGTTTTGGTGGTTTATTTGTAGCAAGCCCTATTGAGTTTTATGAGTATCTTTAATCATATAGCATGTAATAAACACATCAAATCATGAAACCAAAGTAGCATAATTAGTTCATTAAACAAAATAACTAAAGGTTTAAATCATCATAGCAAATAAGTATCTAAAGATAACTAATAACCAAGTCTTTTCGAATAAATCGGATAATCACCACACAAGATGTTCAGAACATGCACATAATCAAGTTAACAATTGTCTTAAACCACATTTAGCTATCTAGCTAATTTCTCTCTTAAGTCTTCACTTCTTTTTCTTGCTAAACACTCTTGTTAGTGTCTTTCCAAATGATTTGAATCCTCCACACATCTCCTCGTGTATTTGTTGCGTTTTTTTGAGCAAGGTGGTTTGTCGTGTAAAGAGAGTTTCATCGGTTTGTTCGGAAGGAGAAGGTATTTGGTAATTTTGGTAGTTGAGTGAATCAAGAGAGTTAAGATAGGTGGTAGGAGATGGAGTACTTGCTCGAGAAGTTTCGACTTCATCATCGTGTTGATGAGATGACGCGCCTTGATGATGAGATGATGAGGAGGAGACGAAATGACGTGCCTTGCCATGATTACTTCGAGTTCGTCGAGTTTGTCTTAGGGCAAAAAGACGCATAACTCGATTAATAATGCCATAGATGACATTGTCAAGATGAGGATACTTTTCCATGACGTGTTAATAAAGACGAGTTAAAAACATGTCATATGGAAGATTTGCGGTTGGAGTAGCTCTAGAACATTTGATACTTTTGACAAAGAAATAAGCAAGATTGTATTGTTCTTCGGCAACAACACAATACAACATGTGAGCAAGACAAACGGGGAGACGGTCCTGATGTCCTCCTAGTCCGAACACATTCTCTCGAATGAGTTCTTCCCATTGCTTCATGTCGGGGCTTAGTTCTTTGGTAAGGATTTAATTTGGATTAAGAGTGATGGTTTGACTTTTAATGGTACGGTCTACCAAGACACGTTCCAATTCAAGAAGTCGACGAATGTCGTCGGGAGTAGGAAGATCGGTGCAATATGGTCCCTCGGTTTCTTGAGAATATTCAAAAGATATAAGGTCCCACTAGTTTATAAAAACGGCTTGGCCATTGTATGAAATTTTGAAGATTTGACCGAATTGAGCGAGAGTAAGGGTTATGAATTCACGTTGAATCATAAAAGAGATGACAAGATAGCCATAGTCATCGGTTTGTACCTTGACTTGACTATAGAAGTCTAGAATAAATCTCGGAACAATCGGTTCGTTGATTTGAAAGAGACAATTGAAGCGAATGTTAGTAAAAAGACGCTCGATGTTGTTGGATTTGTAGTAGGCTTGATCAACAACACGACCTTCGTGAATGTTGCGGTTTTCAATAGGTTTGTAGAATTGGGCAATAGTAGGGGAGATGCCGAGAATTTTGGATACTTTTGGGAAATAGGATTTAGTGAGAGATATATCGGTGGTAGTAGCTTTCGGCATTTTTGTCACATAAACAAGTCAACAACTAGATAATTTAAAAAAATATAATCAAATAAAGTTTTGAAAAACTACAAATGTGGGACAAGAATTACCTCGACTCTAAAAATAAAAAAAACTTAAGTAGTAATCCATATGTTCCTTAATTTATTTTTCACTTAATCTAGAGTGTCAAAGAATATATATTAGTTATATATTTCAACATTTAAGAAATGACCCAAACACTCCCTTATCAATACAATACTTGACCAAGATTGTCGAAAGATATATGTTAAGTTTTATATTTAGTTGACAAATATTAGTTCATCATTTTTTGACTTGGTGAGAGTTAAATGGTGTTTGTTTTGACTCAATACTATGTTTTAGACCGTTAAACCAAACGCCCCTTTTATTTTACACTTTTTATAAGATGTATCAATATATATATGAATTATATATCTTGATGACTTACACAAGCTAGTTATGTGAACCAAAACGATAATGATGGTCATTTCAACTCTAAAAATTGATCCTAAAAATGAACCAAACATCCTTCAATTTTATAAAACTTTATTCATTGATTTGAAAAATGTATATATATATGTTTGGATAATCAATACTTGATTATTTTTAACATGTTTTGGCATTAATCAACAATGCGTAAGTTTTAGAAATACATATATGCAAAAAACGATCGTTAAGCGAAACAAAAATATAGTTGGTTCTGGTAAAACAAGTTTGATTGTGCAAATTAACACAAAACCTGAAAGTTCGTTACATTAAGTGAAACAACAAAAAGTTCACGTACCAAAACGAAACATTAGAGAAAGTACGTTGCTATTGTACGGCTAAAACCCTTAAAACACCTAATTTTGATTAGAAACAAAATTGGATGAAATCAAACAAAAGATGGTTGAAAAACTTACAATGGATGTTGTTGATAGACTTGTTAGTAATTGCCCCTTACGAATTTTGGTTGATTTGGTGATTTGAGGTTTGATTTTGAAGGTTTTGGTAATGAGGTTTTCGTTTACAGCAGGTGAAAGAAAGAGGGAAGAAAAAAATGATGTTTGGTATATAATTTCGACTGTAAGGGGGTGTTTGTTTTCATAGATAGGCGATCCCCTTAATTAATTAAGGGGCCCGCCCTTTTTACACAGCCGGTCCCCTTAATTTTAAGGGGGCCGCCACCTGGAAAAAAAAATCTTCGAATTTTGGCCAGTTTTATGAGAATGAGTATTGACAATTTTTAATTAACCCATTGTTTAATTAAAAAGTTTCTTCGACTATTTCGGACGAGATAATCAAGATGTCAATACATAAGACGATTTGGTGACTAGACTTCTTGCGAACATGATGAGTTAATTTCTTCGAATGAAAAAATTAATTGATACGTTTTGAAATGGAAAAGGTCGATATTGTGGAAGAAGAGAGATTGGAATGGAGTTGAGACTTCAACAAGACAATTTTGATAGACGTAGTTGAGGCGAGCGTCGAGGTGGAAGGGAGTTTGTTTCATCCATAGTGGTTTAAGATTTTTCCGATGCAAAACTAATTCTACTTCTATGTTAATTATTATCCACAAACTCATTTTTCTTCGTCTACGTGAGTTAGTGGCCATAGAAGATTTCCATTTTATAGCGGTTCATGAATAATTCATGTGAAAGAATGGTTCCTAATGAACAAATTTTTTTAAAAACTAGAAAGCCAACAAATAGCATTTCTTCGTGTGGTTGTCTTACGAATCGTCCTTATTTTTGTCGTCTTTTTTGGAATGATTTTCTTTCTTCGTGGGGTTGTCTTACGAATTGTCCTCGTCTTTTGAAGAATTTCTTGAAGTCTCTTACGGTCATGGCGTATTCTTCATCTTCGTTATCGGAGGTTGAGCTATCATCATCACTAGATTCCTTTCTAGCTTTCAAGGCAATAGATCTACTTTGTTCTTATTTGCTTTTGACGGTTTCAGAATCTTTCTTAATTGCTTCTTCATAAACCTTCAAATTTACAATGAGTTCGTCAAGTGATAGAGTTGTTAGATTCTTTGATTCTTCAATCGCCGTGACTTTTGCCTGCCATTTAGGATGTAATGCCCTAAGAAATTTTCTAACACAATTCTTGCTAAAAAAACTTTCATCAAGTGCTTTTAGACTAGTAATAATAGTGTTAAATTTAGCAAATGCATTATCTATTGACTCCTCTTCCAGAATAATAAATTGTTCATATTGTTGAACAAGAAGATCTATTTTGTTAGCTTTGACTTGATTATTACCTTGATGAGTGCTTAACAAAGTATCACAAATTTCTTTTGCGGTTTGACACATAAAAATTATTTTGTATTCTTTACGTGGCAAAGCATTATAAATTACCATTTTAGCTTCATTATTTTTTGCAAGTTTCTTTTTAAGATCATCGTTTTGTTTATTAAAAGGTAAAACTTCATCAATTTTAGTTTCGGGATTATTTTGAATAAGAGGAAAATCACCATCGATAATAACATGCCACAGATCTAGATCTTTTGACTTCACATAAGTTTCGAATATATTTTTCCAATAATTAAATCCATCACTTTCAAATAGTGGTGGTCTTTGCATAGATTGTTCTTCTAAAAAAATTTCGATTCCATAGATAGATTCAAGTTTTAAAATATAATTTATTTTAAAAATCTTGTTTGACGTGGCTCTTGATACCAATTGTGGAAAACTAGAAGGGGGGTTGAATAGTTTACCGCTTTTTAATTTAATGTTTATGTTTGTTTATTAAAACTTAGATTTGAGTTTTTATGAATTCAATACTTGCACAATATGAATAATATAAATGAGTAAGAACAAATAAAGAAATAAGAGATAAGAGTTAGAAAGATCAAACCACAACACAAGGATTTATAGTGGTTCGGTTACGAAGCACCTCTTCGCCCTACTCCACTCCTCGAGTACCTAACTCGAGAGTTTTCTTCACTATGTCAACAAACTCCCTTATGGCGGAGAAAACCGTACACAACTTTCGCTTATATCAATTTCTGTTCTACGAATTTGTCCTCGTCTTTAAAGAATTATGAAGTCTCTTATACGGCTATGGCGTATTCTTCATCTTCACTATCGAAGGTTGAGCTATCATCATCACTAGATTCCTTTCTAGCTTTCAAGGCAATAGATCTACTTTGTTCTCTTTTGCTATTGACGGTTTCAAAATCTTTCTTAATTACTTCTTCATAAACCTTCAAATTCCCAATGAGTTCGTCAAGTGATAGAGTTGTTAGATTCTTTAATTCTTCAATCACCGTGACTTTTGCGCGCCATTTAGGATGTAAGGCCCTAAGAAATTTCCTAACACAATTCTTGCTAGAAAAACTTTCATCAAGTGCTTTTAGACTAGTAATAATAGTGTTAAATTTAGCAAATGCATTATCTATTGACTCCTCTTTCAGAATCCACTAAATTGTTCATGATTGTAATTTGAATAAGAAGATCTATTTTCACATATAGACAACTGTTTAACTTGATTATTACCTTGATGAGTGATTAACAAAGTATCCCAAATTTCTTTTGCGGTTTGACACATAAAAATTCTTTCGTAATCTTTACGTAGCAAAGAATTATAAATTACCATTTTACCTTCATTATTTTTTTCAAGTTTCTTTTTAAGATCATCATTTTGTTTATGAAAAGGTACAACTTCATCCTTTTTAGTTTTGGGATTATTTTGAATAGGAGGAAAATCACCATCGATAATAACATGCCACAGATTTAGATCTTTTAACTTCACATAAGTTTCTAATCTATTTTTCCAATAAATAAATCCATCACTTTCAAATAGTGGTGGTCTTTGCATGGATTGCCCTTCTAAATATTTTTCCGATTCCATAGATCGATTCAAGTTTTAAAATACAATTTATTTTAAAAATCTTGTTTGACGTGGCTCTTGATACTAATTGTGAAAAACTAGAAGGGGGGTTGAATAGTTTACCGCTTTTTAATTTAAGATTTTAAAGTGTTTGTAAAAATTCCATATTCGACTTTATGTGAATTTAACACTTGCACAATATAAACAATATACTTATCTAAACAATTAATATGATAGTATGAGCGAATAAGGTAAGACAAGAGATAAGAGTAAGAACAATCAAACCACAACGCGAGAATTTATAGTGGTTCGGTAACGAAGCACCTCTTCGCCCTACTCTACTCCTCGAGCACCAAACTCGAGAGTTTTCTTCACTATGTCAACAAACTCCCTTATGGCGGAGAAAACCGTACACAACTTTCGCTTATATCAATTTCTGACACTAAGCTAGATGTTGAGTTCTAATCTTAGCTAGAACTAATCAATCCGTCTCACAACTTCTGCTCTTACTTTCATCGACTTTTCAGACACAACTTCACAACTACACAACTTTCTTCACAACCTTAGTTTTCTTCACAACGACTACTTCCACTACTTCGCTTCAATCTTTCAACACCTAGCTATCACAACTTGAAATGAATTCACTATATTCAACTATACTTACAACAATCACATAGATTTATTACTACACAACTTTACAAGATTTACAAAAGAATTTACAAATTGTGATATGGGATGCAACAAGATTGCAATAAGTACACTTGAATTAATACTTCCTTTACTTGATGATGGAAGTATTCTTCTCTTGCACTTGACGAATTAAGCTTGGATCACTTGGAAACAAAGCTTTATGATTAGATGATCAAAGTATTTTAATGAGATGTGTGGGCTGTTTTAGATCAGAAATAATGAGTGCAAAAGGTGAGAAAATAGTAGGGAAAAGTCTAGTATTTATAGGACAAACTGGAGGAGTGTCTACCTATGGGCAGTCCCCTTAAAATTAAGGAGGTCGCCCGTGTATTTAAGGGGGGCCCGGCCCTAGACTAGGGGCTCCCCAGTTTTGTCGTTTTGTGTAGGAGGGAAATTTTCTGAACTTTTCTAGCCGTTTTAGGTCCAAAATTTATGAAATTCAAAATGTTGTATTTTTGAAAAAAACATTTCTTTAATTGTAGAAAATGTTTGTATGTTTATTAAAAATGTTACAACATTTTATAAAAGTGTGATGTGTGAAAAAAACTTTCATTTATCATAAAAATGCATAAGCATTTAATATTTAATTCATACCTTTAAGTGATATAATTTTCGAAATGAAAATATTACTACTTATTACTTGTTTACATTTAATTTTTCATTGGTAATGTTTTTTATATTTTGTGATTATCATACGCAAAGATGTAAAAAATATTAATAATTTTTTTAGAGGCATTATTTCTATCATAACTTAGCTTTCATAAGGGCTGCACGTTCCACGTGAAACTTAGGGCCTTACGCTTTGAATCTCATCTAACTTATCACGATCAAAAACCACTGCTTACAACTTGCTCATACAAGGGTACAAATAGCAACATAACAACTCTAAGTAAAAAATAAACATCCAACTACATGAACATCGCCCGTCTTCGAGGAAACTCGTCAAAAAAACCTTAAGTTGTGTAACAACGTTATTCATAACATAACCCCGCAACTCATCAAATAAGAACTGTCTTGAAACTAAGTTAAGAGTTGTTACAAAGCTCAATGTTTTTGAAGAATTAGCTCGACTTCGAGTTTATTCAAAATATAACATTAACCAAACCACCTCAGAACATTTAAGGGTGCACTAAAGTTTGCCAGTAACCCTATGTGTCCAACTTTACTTAGTACTTCCAACGATAGCTTGCTCAACAAGAAAATATGGATACTTATTTTTTATGATATCCTCATGACCTCGCTTCAAGTTCCAATGGACTTAACTATCGGAATCCTACTACGCTTCAAACTTTTAACCTCACGATCGATAATCTCAATAGGTTCTTTAACAAAACGAAGAGTTTTATCTACCTTAATTTCTTCTAAATGTACATGCAGATATGCATCCGTCCAATACTACTTTAAATTTGAAACACATCAAATAAACTACTAAATTATTGAGACAATCTTAATCAATAGGCCATAGGACCGATCCCTTTAATGATCTCAAATGGTCACACATCTCTTGGTGCTAACACTTCTTTCTTTCCAAAATGCACTACATCCTCCAAGACGACACTTTCAACATTACTCTATCACCAACTTCAACTCTAAATGTTTACGCATATTGCTAACATAGCTTTTTTTGGCAATCTCTAGCCTCTTTGAGCTTTTCTTTAATCAATATCACCTTATTTGTTGTCTCTTGTACCAATTCTGGTCCAATCGACCGAATTTCTCCAATTTTAACCCAAAGAACATGTGACCTACACTTCCTTCTATATAACCGAATGATAACTATTATTATAGAAAACTCAGTTAAGGGTAGTTGAGTATCCTAATTACCACTAAAAAATCAATCACGCACGCTCTCAACATATCCTTCAAAGTCTGAATGGTACGCTTACTTTGTCAGTCCTTTTGAGGATGATAAGTCGTACACATGTTTTAGCCGTGTTGTCAATGCCTTCTGCAATGTTCACCAAAGCCTACGAAGTAAATCTTCCACCACGATCTGAGATGATCGACACATGCACTCCATGCCTTGTTACTATCTCATTAGTGTAAAGTCTCGCCAAATTCTTCATTTTAAATCTTCACGTACTACCATGTAATGGGCATACCTTAGTCAGTCTATCGACTATTACCCAATTCGTATGACACCCACTACTTGATCTTGGCAACCTTGTAATAAAGTCCATAGTTATTATATCCTACTTCTACTCAGGTATCTTTAGTTGTTACAATAAACCTGAAGGTATTTGATGTTT
>BQNB010052113.1:6927-40643 GCA_026074375.1 Tanacetum coccineum
CTCTTCATCATTATGTACGGCGTCTACTGCCGTGGTGCGGTATGTTGGCATTCTGATTTCCGCAGGTATGACGGCTTTCGTTCCATAAGTCAAGGAGAAAAGGGGTATCACTATGGTTTGACTTAATCATTGTGCGGTGAGCCCAAAGGACATGGGGAAGTTCTTCTATCCAATTCTTGTTTCCCTTGCCTAGGCGGGCCTTGATTCCTTCACCCAAGCTCCGGTTTGCTTTCTCTACGAGCCCATTGGACTGCGTATGTTTCACTGAGGCGAAACGCTGTGCGATATTCAACTTTTCACACCAATCCTTGAATGGGTTGTCGCTGAATTGTTTACCGTTGTCTGAGATTATTTCTCCTTGGAGACCGAAGCTGCATACAATGTTGTCTCACGCGAATTTCTTCACCTGATTACTAGTGATTGTTGCCATGGCTCTCGCCTCTATCCATTTCGTGAAATAATCCATGGCGATGATAAAAAACTTGACCTTTCTTGGTCCTTCCGGGAAAGGGCCAACTATGTCAATTCCCTACTTGTAGAACGGCCATAGGGCCGTGATTGGGGTTAGCGGCTACTGGGGGTTTCTTGGCACGGGACGATGTATTTGGCAATCATTACATGCGCGTATTATATCTCGTGTGTCCCGATGCATGGTCGGCCAATAGTATCCCAATCGCATGGCCTTGGCCACCACGGACCGCAGTCATGCATGCATGCTGCACGACCCCTCATGTATTTCTCGAATCACATAATCCGCTTGGAGTGGTCCAACATAGCTTAGCCACGGATTTAGGAATGACCGCCTGTAAAGAACCCCTTCCAACAATTCATACTGTCTGGCATTTATACGGAGTTTGCTTGCCTCCCTTCTATCACCGGGAAGGGTGCCATATTTCAGGTACTCTATTATAGGGGTCATCCATGTTGGTCCCTCTTCCTCTACTATCGCCTCCACTTCTTTCTCTTATATGGATTTTTCCTTAAGTATTTCAACCAAGACCTGTTTTGATAGGTGTGCGAAACTGGTTGACGCGATTTTGCTCAGGGCGTCCGCCTTCTTGTTCTTGCTTCTAAGGACTTAACTCATGGAAAAGTTAGCGAAGCCACTGATTAGGCTTTTGGCCTTCTCAAGGTACTTGACCTTTCTTCCTTGGCGACGTATGTCCCTAGGATTTGATTTGCTACCAGTTTAGAGTCTACACTTACTTGCACATTGCGTACACCCATATGCGCTGCTATCCGAAGGCCAGCTATCAGTGCCTCATACTTTGCCTCATTGTTAGAAGCGGTAAACTAAAACCTTAGCGCGTAGGTGAACTATGTTCCTTCCGGGCTCGTCAGTATTAAGCCCGCGCCTGATCCATCTACACATGACGATCCATCTGTGAATAGTATCCACGGCTCCTGCGGGGTTTCCACAACTGATGTGTCTGGCAGATTTTCATCCGGCTTTTCTACAAGGAAGTCCGCCAGGATCTGTCCTTTCACTGACATCCTTGGCCGGTATGTGATATTGTGTTCCCCCAGCATGTCGCTCTACTTTTGTAACCGTTTTTCCACGTCAGGACGTGAAATTATTTGTTTGATCGGTTGGTCAGTAATAACCGCAATGGGATGCGCTTGGGAATACCTCCGCAGCCTCTTGGCGGCAAAAACCAGTGATAGAACTAGCTTTTTCATTGGGGGTATTGTTTTGTTCGGGGCCCTGCAATGCGCGGCTTACAAAGTAGACTGGCGTCTAAACCGTGCCCCGTTCAGTCATCAATACTGCACTAACAGCTCCGTAGGAGGCGGACAGGTATACAATCAATTCCTCCTTCGGTTTGGGTGCTACCAGCAGGGGTAGCTCTGACAAGTGATGTTTTAATTGCTTGAAGGCTTGTTCTGCTTCTGGTGTCCAATGAAAGTCTCTCTTTTTAATGTACTTCTTCAAGGTTTTAAATAGTGGCAAGGACTTTTTCGTTGATTTGGATTGGAATCTGTTCAAGCTGGCCAACTTCCCATTAAGGCTCTGGACCTCTTTGATTGTCCGTGGGGACGAGAGTTGTAATACAGCTTCTGTTTTGTCAGGGCACGGTTTTATCCCATTGGGGCTACTCATGTACCCCAAGAACATTCCTTCTACTGCCCCGAACGTATATTTTTTAGGGTTGAGCTTCATGTTGATTTTGCGTAATGTACGGAACGTTTCCTCGATGTCTCTTATCATTTCTGCTTCCGTGTAACTCTTAATAACCAAATCATCAACGTACACCTCTATTTTCTGACCAACTTGGTTGTCAAAAGCTTTGTCCACCAGCCGTTGGTACGTGGCACCAACATTTTTAAGGCCAAAAGGCATTTTGGTATAGCAATATACCCCTTGGCTGGTGTGGAAAGCCGTTTTTTCTTCATCTGACTATGCCATCTGTATTTGGTGATAACCTTTGTAAGCGTCCAAGAAACACTTAAAGGGATAACCGCAAAGAGATTCAACTTTCCAGTCAATTTCTGGAAGGGGGTAACAATCCTGCGGACAAGCCTTGTTTAAATCCGTAAAATCCACATACATCCGCCAGCTACCGTCGTGTTTTTTTACCATTACTGGATTGGACAGTCATTCGTGGTAAAAAACTTCTCTCATGATCCCTGCCTCTACTAGTTTCTGTACCTCCGCTTGGATGGTTTTTGCACGATCCGGGGCGTGGCCCTTTTTTTTCTGTCGAACAGGTGAATATCCTTCGCGGATATTAAGTCGATGTTTCGTGACTGATCGCGGTACTCCTGTCATGTCCGACGGCTGCCATGCGAATATATCCAAGTTTTTCTTTAGGAGCGAGCATAGATCTGTCTGCCCTTTCGTGGATAGCGTGCCTCCGATTGCTATTTCCTGATCAGGGAAATCCGGATGTGGGGCTATTTTAAAATTTTCATGACATACTCCAACCTCTTTGGGTATCTCTTTAGACGATGTAACCACCGTAGCACACTCAGCGGGTATCAAGATAGTGCTACGGATAGTCACTACTCCTCCGTCAACTGGGAACTTAAGCATTTCGTGGGCTGTGGATGGGACCGCTTGGATTTCTCGTATTCCAGGTCTTCCAATAATGCCGTTGTACGGTGATAATGACCTTACGATCATGAAATTCATCCATGCTTTTGTAGAATGATCTACATCTCCTATTGTTACTAAGAGCCTAAGTTGTCCCAGCGGCCATATGGTTTCTCCACTGAAACCGGTTAACGATGTCGTTGCTGGGACCATTTGGTTCTTGATTTCCGGTCGAAGCTGGTTGAAGCAGTGCTCATAGAGCACTTCCGTCGAGGAACCTCCGTCCACATACATGCGATGAATCATGTGTCCACCAATTTCCACTTCTATAACAAGCGGACCTTCTGTCCCCGCTGCTGATCGTCGGTGAGGGGAATGTAATTTCACTAACCCGTTTGAAGCTTTGAGTTACTTTCTGCCTTGTCACTCTATGCCATGGTTGTATCATATAGATTGCCATGGACTTATCTTTGGCCGGTATTTTCCTTCGT
Source organism: Tanacetum coccineum (assembly GCA_026074375.1). Lineage (NCBI taxonomy): Eukaryota > Viridiplantae > Streptophyta > Magnoliopsida > Asterales > Asteraceae > Tanacetum > Tanacetum coccineum. Next base: position 10,453 of record BQNB010052113.1, read on the forward strand.
TCCCACCTTTGGTTGATCTCTCCCTTGCTTAATTTCTTTGATTAAATTCAAAAGTTTGCATGCCCGTACCAATTCTTTGATATGCTTTTTTAACTGCATACACTCGTCCGTACTATGCCCTTTATCATTGTGGAAGTCGCAAAACTTGTTGCTGCTTCTCTTCTCCACTGGGGTTACCATAGGGGGTGGTGGTTTGAACTTTCCTGCTTCGGCCGCGAGGATTTCTTTAGGTGTTCTTGTAAGGGGGGTAAACTTGCTAGACCCCCGTCCTTCCCTTGGCTGACCTCGAAAGTCAGACCTTCGCTCTGAAGCATGCCGCTTTGACTGGTCCTATGATATCCATTATGTGTGACCTTTCTTTTTGCCAGCAGCAGCGGCTTCTCCTCGTATGAAGGAAGTGGTGGCGATCATCATTTCTTCCATGGTCTTTGGAACATGTTCGTTAAGGCGCTTTGTCAATTCAGGGTTGTTAACCCCATGCATGAATCCGAAGATCCACATGTACTCAGGGGCTCCCCTCATGCATCTGGTTTTCGCCTTGAATCGTTTCATGAACTCTTCGATGGTCTCCCCGTCTTTTTGTTTGATATTGTAGATTTTGACAGGATCTTTAATGTACTACTTTTGCTGCATGAAGTATGCCAAGAAGGCTGCTTTGAGGTCCTTGTATCCATCTATGCTCTCCGAAGGGAGCTCGTCGAACCATACTCTCGCGGCTCCTATTAGAGTAGAATTGAACATATGACACCATGTAGGCATTGCCCAGCGTTCTACCTGAGCCGCTGCTTGGAAATTTTTTACATGATCCTCTAGGTCCCATGTTCCATCATAAGTCTTCACGTTGTTATGCATTCGTGTTCTCCGTAAACTTTTGAAGTTACGGATTCGGGGTGTGAATGGATCCACCTCTTCACATATCCAGGGCACCGCCAAGTCATCCTCATCCGTAGACTTGTGTCTTTTTGACCTTGACTTCCAGTGTCCCCCGTTGATGGTGCCACTCTCCAATACGCGAGATGACGGGGATTTACTTTCCCTCCCTCTTTTCTCATAGCGGGAGTCGTCTCTGTCGCGCGGGCGATATCCATGTTTGGTCTCCGTCCTATAGGAGGAGCAGGTATTATCATATGATTTTTCGACGCCACGGGAGTAGTCTCTACTCCGAGGACGATCTCTGTTAGAAGAGTCCCGCCTATGAGGGCGGCTTCTACTGTGAGAATGATTTCCGAAGTTTGCTCTATCCGGTCCGAATTTAGTTGTGCTTGGCGAGTAAGTATCACTAAGTCGGTTGAATGCGCTCTGCCTTCGATGACCCAGTCGGTCAAGCACATGTCGATCGTTGTACCTTAAGCGGTCCTGCCCTTTCAGTCTCTATGACGGGTTATGGTACCTTGCGGGTAAGGTCCTGGTACTTGAGTTTTGAGAGCTTTCTCTTATTCTTCTTTTCTTGGGACTTTCCCCGAAGTCCAGCCTAGCATAGACTTCTTTTCGCTTGTCACAACGAATCTTGTCCATAATGACCGGCATAATATCCTCGTAATGCTCTTCACAGAAATCCTGGATGTTCACCCTGGGTGTGGCATCCGCATCTTTTGGCGTCTTTTCTTTGCTTGCAAATTTCGTGACGGTCGTCATAATGGGGGTTGCGTTAGCCATTGCACTTATTTTTCTGAGAGTAATTCCTAGTATCGGGTCCTACGGATGACGCCAACTTGTTGATACAAAAGTTAGGTCGGGTTTTGCTAGGTCCGAATAGGTAGCTATTCTGGTATGTAGAGCCTTATTCTTGTATCAAGTAAACTTGTTTAGAGAACCCTACACAAGGAAATAAACACCGTTAACCTTATCGTGGGAGCGGATCCCACGATTAGACTCCGGCGTGAGAGTAAGTATATGGTTCTGAGAGAGTAATCAAATGTGTTTAGGGTTTGTAAGATACCTGTATTGGTGATAATTGCGTTCCTTTTATAGGCTGACTACCCTAAGGGTTTTCGTAACTTTCAGCCCAAGATACGGCCGATATCATCGGGATTCGAAATTATCCTAACTGATTCAAATATGTAAAGCATATCTCTTATTTAATTAGGTTATCTTTTCTTAAAGATAACTTGTAAAGATAACGCGGTCGTGGACAGTGTGTCCGTATCCGGGACCCGTAGGTCCATGAGGCCGCAACCGCGATTCATGGGCCGGAGGCCCATTAGCAGCTACCAAGCCCATAATAGTATAAGTGGGCCGGGCCGGTCCATACTATATGTCATCACATGTTAAACATGCGTTTTCTGGAGATTTTCTTAGAGAAGAATCTATGAAATATTTTGATTTTTTCGCATTTGTTTGACTTGGTGGAAAAAATAAGCGATTAAATCATTGCTAAGGGCATGTTTGGTGTGTGATTATTGGGTACTTTGGAATGGATTCACGTTAAAGAAAATTATTTGGTAAAAAAAATGAGTTTGAAAATTTACTATGACACCTTCAGATATGGTCTTTAGTGAAAGAGAGCGGAGGTGGGTATTCTGACAAAAGTCATGCACATGCTCAAAAAAACATAACACAATTCTTGTCTTTTAGTTACTTTTTGTAAATTTATATACATATCTTTGACATTTAGTAGCTATCTCTACAAACTAAATAATACTTTTGAGTTTATTTTTTATTTTTTATTCATAAAATAAATATTATTTTATACTATCAATATTTTTTCTTTCTTACTTTTCTTTCAAACCAAAACCAAAACCAAATCCTATACAAAACCCACTTACATACCAAACTCACTTACATGCCAAACGCACCCTAAAATTACTCGGATGCATAATATGCGTGTATCTTTTAATATTTATGAAATCTGTTTTTCTATAATGTGTTATGTCGTGTTTATATTAATGTAATGTGTTCTTATATGTGGTTTTAATGATGGTGATGTTGGTGACGCCGAATCATACACCTCCCACCAATGTAGCTGCTTTTTTGGTGAACAATTCTTTCACGGCGTAAACACCATACGAAAATTAAACATTATTGCGAACCCATGTGTAACCACACACACAATTAATAAATAAACTGATCGGTTCACCCATATTTCAGTATTGGTTGTGGCGGTCACGGATCAAGCATATTCCGACAACCGTGTTGAAGATTAGTGAACCAAAATGGACATGCAGAATCTAACGGATTTCTAACCGGCTTGATGAACCGTTAACCGATTGTTCAGGTGCCAATTAGGTTTCTGATTTAATACCAGTGGCTATTTTTTGAATCATAAAACCCTAAAATTAATATCGGAAGTGATTAAAAATCATGAAACACTTAGAAAAGTTAAAATATCTTATATATGGCCTAAATTTACTAATAACCGATGCCGGAACGCGCCCGATGACATTTTTCAGATTTACGCGGTTTAACTTCCCGATAAACTGTCAGATTCAAACGTAACGTATAAAAGTCAAAGATAATAATCGGAAAAGTTAAAAAAATATTGACCTGAACTCACGGGGTGTGACACAAAAGCTTCACAATAATTAATTATTTGTTTTTTCTCTCTCACAACAACTTTAACATAATGGGTAATCTTTATTTTAAACTTTAAAGGATTTTAATTCTAATAAAGACACTGTCAACTTATCTTCAAACATGTTATTCTCCCCTATATAAAGCAAGCTATTGCTAAGTTGATCTCCTTGTCAAAACTCTAAAAAATGACATGTGGCATTTACACTGATCCAATGGCCCTTAATCAATTATACATTTAAAGAAAATAACGTTAAACATTTCATCCTTCCCACCGGTTGTCCCCAAATTAGATATCCTGTAAAGAAAAACCTAATTCCTTATAACAAACCAGCAAATCATATGCAAACCAAAACTAATTCAATTGTCACTGTAACAATTAAGAAAATGTTGAATAAATCCTCCAACACCTTCATTATCAAAGAAACGATTTTTTGATAATCGACTCATAAAGAAACGATTTTTATAAAAAAAACCTCCCCACAATCTGCTAAAGATAAGGTATATGATATTTGATATGTTTTGTTGATTCAATTTTAAAAGATGGTTTTGTTTTTGTCGGATGATTATGGTACTCGATTTTGGATCTTGGCACAAATATGTTCGATGCATGAGCAAAATTTAATGTGCTTCAGAATTTGTATAAAATGTTTATGTGCTTTAGTTTTAGATTTGAGTGTTTGAATGAATTGCATGGTTGGAAAAAAGTTTATTGATTACCAGTACTTATTGTATTTGATAAAATGCTTAAACGACAAAGATCATCTTAAATTTATGCTTATTTATTGTGGTTGATGGCTTATGTTGTAGTTACTTATTTTATTAATATTCAATCCGTTCATCATAATTAACTGTGTTCGTTCCTTAATTTATTGATCAACATAATGGAGAAGGTGAAGATGTTAGCAAGTGATCAAGTAAGGATACCAGACCAAATGGACATATTTTCGGTTTTTTATCCATGAAGAGGAGTCTGATGAGTTGTAAGGTTTTCTAAACCTTTTAACATTTGAGATTAGTGCAACTGAAAGGTTTTTTATATTTTATCTATTACATGCTCAATAGTGAGTGTCTATGTGGTCAAGTTATAGTATTTAGACATTGTGGTTACAATGATAATCTAAATATTCATATAAATTCATTTCGGACGTAGGAATCAAAATAGATAACCTTTACCTGCAAGTTGTCGACATTAAACGTATGAAATCCATTATCCAAATGATATATCAATAATGATAATTTTATACACTAACTTCACCTCAAAGTTTATGTAAGAGTTATAAATGACGATATATGGCCAAACACCTTTCTTTTTAGAAAATTAGTGAAAACCTATGTAAGAATAATGAGTGACAATATATTGTTGAACACCTTTTTTTCTTTAGACAATTTGCTGCTATACATACCTTTGCAAGAGAAGGTGATACATAGAACTTAATCAAGTGTGTTGAGGGTGACATTGCAGTGGATATAATGCGTATGTTGCCTTCTTATTTCTTTAAGTTTTTTTGTAAAATTTATTTATTAGTTAGTCTTCATTGGGGTTAGGGATGCTTTAAACTTTCAAACATAGATATATATCTACTGTTATTTATAAAATTGCAGATAGTGAGGTCGGACCCCTTTGCGTTGGGCTGTTGATCGTGATCATGTAAAAGCTGCAAAATTTCTCTTAATTAGGAACGCCAATGTGAACTTAAAGGTAACAGTTACTTCAAATTGTGTTGTTTTAGGCTATGTTTAAACTTCCAACGGCTATATGGGTCAAAAGTTAAAAAGTTATCTTAAAATGATATGGGGTCAAAGTGCCAAACTGACAAACCGGATGAAACGATTTTGAAGTGCACATCATTGTTATTATTGTTTTGAACCTTATAATAAACAAATAATATTTATAATAATTTATTATACAATAATTATATATGAAAGAGTTGGACAGAAAGTGTTGGAGGGTCAACCCGGCCTTTTCCCAAGTCCGTTTTATTACATGTTAGTTGGCCCACTTATATGTGCGATAATATTAACACAACTCTTTAACTTTATACAAAATTATCTATTTTTAAAGGGTGATTACAGTGGTTTGGATTTAAATGGGTTTTGTGCCACCACCTTGACCAAATGTGAAAATCTACGGTTAAATATGGCACAAGTTAGATATGTAAATGAAATACGACACTCTAGGTAATTTTTTCATTCAAAAAAAGTGTTGCATTGATAACAAAGTAGTACTTGCTAACGTCTTGAGTCATAAACCCCAGGCGTTAATATGATTTTAATATTTGGCACAATGTTAGTGAGATTAGAAGGTTACGAGTATATTGTTACGAAGATAAAGGAAACACTAGAACTTAATATAATAGTGGTACATTTCTAAGCAATAGTATAAGGTAAACATAAGTGTGGTGCATTTCTAAATCAATAAGCTTTTATAGCTCATTTGGCTTTAATTACTGTTACAAGCTCAAATTTAGTTTAAATTCTGTTTTTAATCATTCATCTACTCATTCTTATCATTTTACATCAATCATGACCACTTGAGTTCATTTGATCAAGTTTTGGAAGTTATATGGAGAAATAAGCTAATACTAGCTTATTGAGCTTTTAGCTCAGGGAATAGATGGCAAGGTGCCATTAGGTTTCAAGTTTTTAAGCCACTCACTCAGATAGAGTGGCTTGGTTCTGAGACAACACAAATTTCAGGTTTCATTTTCTTGATTTCATTGTAGCTTTAGACTTGATAGCTTAATCAAACAGCTTATTCTATTGTTCTTTTTGTGCTTAAGCTTGTCTAAACTTGTTTAGCTAGCTTAGAGATTCTTTATGTCTTAAGTTGTTTTGTGTTTTCGTGCATTCAAGAACCTAAATTACTCAATTCTGTCATTTTTAAGTGTAATAAGCTCGGAGAGAAACCTAGCTAATCTTCCTAATACGCTCGGACTTTTGAATTCAACTAAGCTTACTTAGGTTCAGTTTTAGTGAGCGTAGCTAAAAAGTTTTAACAGGAATTGCTTTTAAATCAGTTTCAAGTTAAATAGTGTGGGGACAGTATGCGTTAAGTGTGTTTGGAATAAGCTGTTTTGACTTTAAAAGTCAAAGTTTTCTTGTGAAAATCTTTTACACGGCTTGAGATACGACATAAACTATCAAAAGTTAAATCGCGTTTTAAGGTTTTAGTGTGAAGAATTTCAGAAGACTTAGAGTTTAAAACCTTGAATTTACACAAGGGCAATTTTTCATGAAAGTAGTTTTAGATTTTAGATTTTACGAGCAACTTAAGTTCAAAGTTTTTTGTGTTTTACTTAGGTGCATTTGGTGAAGTGTTTTAGAGACTCTAGCTCTCAAATTTAGCTTGCATTTGAGTCTTTTGGTCAAGTGCATTAGCAACAAAGTTTATACTGTTGTTGCCTTTCAACATTTTCTAATCTAACTTTGGGCAATCATAATTAGGTATTTGAATTTAGAATTTCGCATATTTCTATTAATTCCATTTAGCTAATTCTTTTCATATTTTTTTTTTTTTTTTAGGGAAATTTTCATTATTCAGTTTTTAACATAGCTTAAAATCTCTTTCAAAAGTAGTATAGCAGCATTTAGATTTTGGCTTAATTCAGTTTGAATTTTCATTTTTAGTTGGTTAAAATTGATAATAAAAACCTTTTATTAGGTGAGTTTAATATCAAAAGCTTAGCTTATATTCAATATTTCAGCTTTTTTAAGGTTCAGTCAGTAGAAGCTGGTGTTAGCTTATTAGAGAAAGCTTATTTCAGTTTTAAGCTTAACTAGCTTGATTTTCAGCTCAATTTTTCTTGTTAATTTTTATAAAAGTTAGTTAATTTTTGTTTTTAGATATCTCTTGTCAACCTCTTAATCTACAAGCAGCAACTTTTGTTTTTCATTCTCACCTAGAAATAAGCTAGATATAAGCTAAAATGTGAAAAAGCTCTTAAATCCTTTAGTTTCTGTGACAGATTCTTAAAAGCTTATTTTCCAGCTTATTTAGTTGTTAAAAGTAGAAAGTCCTTTTATTAATGTTGTAGAGAATAAGCTCTTTTACAAGTTTGTAGTTTTAAGTTTTTGCTAAATCTTAATTTTTCAATAAGCCAAAATAAGCTAGGTCGTAGGGTCTGTTTTGTATATCTTTGATAGTTTAGGGGTAATCGTTTACACTGGAGTGTAAATTTTCAAAGGTTTACCCGCCTACCCTTTACTTTCCTTTCTTACACTTTCTACCCTAGAGTTTTCGAAAAAAAAAATAAAAGGGGAAAGACACTTGGCCCGGGTGAGCAAGACTCGAACCCGGGACCAAGCGATACATTCCCCCTTACACACATACTCTACCACTGGCCCTTGGGGACTTTTTTCGTTTTAAGGACTCTAAGGGATTGTACTTATGACATTTGTTCCCTAAACAGCTATATAAGCTGTACAGCTTATTCGGGGCGTTTTGTTGAGCTGATTTATGTTTCTTATTTTTCGTTAGGAGGAACTATATAAGTTAGTCATTTTTGTGTAAATTTTCAGAATTTTTCGAAGGTCATTTTGATATTTTTTATTATTTAATTTCGATTAACTTAAAAGTTTATTTTAATTTCATATAAAAAATACAAAAATTATCAAAAAAATAGTTTGCTTTTTTTTAGAAAATTTTCTTGTTACTCATCTTAGTTTGTAGGAAATATAAAAATTTTTCGTTAGGGTCATTTTTACAACTTTTTACTTTTTAAAGCACGGTCCGGGTACGGATATTGTTCCTTCGACTCGTTTTGGGGTCAAACGAACCTCGTTTACGGTACTAGTCTTTTTCATTCTTCGTTATTGTCCCGTAAAGTAGTTTAGAGAAGCAAAAATTTCCTTTCTTCAGGGTTTATTTTTAAATGTTTTGGTGGTTTTCCCCCTTGTTCGGGATTCGTGTTTTTCGTTTTTTAGCCTTCAATTCATTTAATTTTTAGGTTTTCTTAACCGTTTTTCTTTATATTGTTTAATTTGACTTTTCACTCTCCCAAAATCAATTCCTTCATTCAAACTCAAAATCTTCGACTGTACGATCTTCCATTCCCAGCTCTCGTTGGGAATATACGACCCGGGAACACTCTATACTACTTTCGGTATATTGCTCTTGTTTGATTTTTGATTATATATATATTTTATATTTTATTATATATTTATTATATATATATATATATACAGTGTGAAAACAACCAATCAATTTTTGGCGCCGCTGCCGGGGAGGCTGTGAAAACGATTATCGTTACGTTTGGCATTTGTGTTTGAAACTGTGAATATTTTCTTTTATTTTAAAAATATAAAAAGTACAAATTTATTTTTTCATTTCTTTTAGGATAATTATCTGATAAAAACTAAAGAAAAAACCAAACTATATATATCATATATATATATATATATATTATATATATATATATATATATATATATATATTTATATATAGATATATATATATATATATATATATCAACATTTGTCCATAAAAAAGAAAATAAAGATTCACAAATTGAGTTTTTTTTTAAATACCAATAATATAATATTCTCAACTGAATGTAGGTTATCTATTACATAATAAATTCCGGTGTGAACTTGTTGGTGCCCAACTTCGAACAAAGGATTTACAAAACTTTGCCTTTTGTGTCACTTGCGAGGTTCGGCTCGCCTTGACAAACTTAAACAAACCTATAAAGTGGTATAAGGGGTTGTTCCTATAAGAACTACGACCGATAAGGTAGAAAATAAGCTTCGCGCTATTCCTGCTCCTCCGCTCACCTGTGCGTTTATCTTTTTGAGAGCTACCGTGAAGTAAGTAGATTATCAGGTTTAAGTGGTCTTATCATTTTTGTCCGTTTAAAATAATGTTTGAATTAATGGAAAAACCAAAAAATAAATCTTCTTTTTCTTCGTATCATTTAATTCTTTTTCTCATTCCATCTTAATGTGTAATTCTTATGACGTCCATTCGATTTATCGTTTGAATCCAATTTACGCGATTTTAAAGAAATGCTCGTCTTGTGGACGTTTGTACACTTCAAATTGTTTGGTTGTTCGAAAGGGAGAGTCTTGAAGACAAGATTCTGTTCCTTAACCCCCTCGAGATTGTGTTATAGTGTGCAAGGGTTGGACCCCGGTTGATGGTCCGTATTGTAAGGATGTTGCTCTTTTACGAAAGGAATCTTATGGGAAGGTTTTGATTACAAACTGTGTGGAAAATAAATTTTTCAAAGACTTCCAAAGGACACCTCTGAGTCATACCGACGACAAATACCAACTTTGTTAATGCTCCCTCGAGAGATTTCATTTCAATCAGGGACCCCGGTGAAAATTCCTCACCAAGTCCTCTACACATTGACCATTGTTGTCACAAGTGCAGGGGTGATTAGTTAGAGGGAATCTTTTATTTGTCGACAATGCAATTGTACGTCTTGTGGAAAAGGTGCTCATTACGGTTTTATTGTCTCCGAGAATTCGCTTATCTTAAAAAAAATCGGAACCATTGCAACACTCAATACCACTAGTGAGCCCCTACAAAACTTGCAAAGCTTTAGCAACATCATGTCTGTTCGACATTTTGGCCAAAAAATTGTTGGTGCCATGATACGATGGAGTTGTGTTTTTATTGTAAGTTGGAAATGGAACACCAATCAATGTTTCAAACTCGTACTCTTTAAACTGCTTCTCCAAGTGTTGCAAACCATCTCCACAACCACATACGTACCATCCTTGTGAGTCAAGCGGGATTGATGTCATTTCGGTTACGGATTGTACACCTCATGGACTCCCGTTTGTTACCAATCAGGGACCCTGGTTTCCAATCAAAACTTTGATTATGTTCCCAAACGTCACCGAGTTTCCCACACACAATATCCGTGTTGTGAAAATTAGGGGGGGGAGAACCTCATGAAAAATTTTTACCAATGTCAACCAATGAATGGAGACTATTATCATGAGCAAAATTCTTGCTATGATCATAATTCTTTTGGTTTTGACCAAGTTCAACCCCCGCAATATACCGTCAATCATCCAATCTTCAATTCTCAAAATGACCTTCTTGATTCTCAAAATAAGCTTATGAAACAAATGGCAACCTTACGTTAATTTGGTTGGTAAGCACTATACAGAAGAAGGAAGAGAGATGAAGAAGAAAGAGCGATATCGCGGATAAGAACAAGCGGCTAAAGAACGATCTTGGAAGTTTCATTTGTACGATGATTTTTGACGAAGACAATACCTTTGCAATCACACCCGCGGGAAACCGGATAACTTTCTTACGTATGGGGGACGAGCATCTTGATACTATTCTGGCAACGAAATCGGACGAAGTAATAAAGTCTAGTGCTGAGGACCTTGTCCAATCCCAAGTGAGTCCGAGGGTATTCCGACAGTGTGTGTGATGTGACTCTTGCTGGTACAATCCTACCCCCTCTTAATGCTCGCAATGAAGTATGAGATTGTTGTTCAATTTCCAAGATGATAATTTTGGGAGTGATGACGATTTACTCACGGTGAGATATCGATTATGTCGATGCTCACTCCCGATGTTGAGATCGTCGGCTTTAGAGGTGGTAGAGATTGTTATCCCGGAAGTTGGAAGGATTGATGATGATATTCTTCTAACAATCAAAGACGATACCCTTCGTAAAAAATTGTTGAATGTCAATCTTCTTATTGCTAAGGATCGATATCATTAAGAGAAATCTATCTCATCTTCCGAAGATGTGATCAGTCTACTCCTCATTTCCTAATCTTTTTTGGAGGGGTGACTATAACTTTGATAATTTAATTCCCGCCTTTGAAACTTTTCGCTTTAATCAGAGAAGAGATTATTAGTTGGCAGTCCCACTTACTCATTCTGAGTTATCTCTTCCTGATATAAAGCTTTCTACGTCATGATAACGTCATTTTAAAGAGATGAGAGTAGGGCATAAGTTAGTTGTAGAGTACAGTAGAGAGTTCCACTATCAGGTTGATTTTTCTCAATATGATTCGTTATCTTTGATCTTCGACAATTGATCAGTTTCCTCTCCTTGCCGATAGGAGGACTTTTTATCATGAGGAGTTCGCCGATGTGAACTTGCTACTTATATCTCACTGGAGGTATGATCATTTCTGCTTTTAGAATTGAGCCGAGCTGGGCAATCATATATGGATGTGGTGAATGATATTTTCCCAACAAGAGAACCAAGAGTTCATTGCCCAATTTTTTACCCACCATCCCACCCGGGATACGGATTTCATACTTTTAAGTGCACCTTCTTCGCTTATATTGTATGGATTTTTCTTCCATTTCTCAAAGTATCCCAAATGCTCACCAGATCTTTCTCCACAGGGATGAGATACCATTTTTGATTCCGGCATTCAAATTATCATCTTCTTATGCGGATGTATCTATCGGAGTGGAAAACTTTCATAAAATTCATTGTTTATCCAAACGCCCTTGATTGAAAGTCCGATGATGATGTTACCTTCCACTTGCTCCCATGGGGACCATATGAATTCGGCGGGGTCGAGTCGAGCTTGTGTGACTCGATTAACAAAAACAAGGGCTTCGTGGGTGGAACCAATGCTTAATTAGTCTATCTTCTTTCTTTATGTTAATAAGTGTTTTTGTTGGTTGTTGAAGGCTTATTTTCCATTACCCGTTGTTTTGTCCATGTTTTTGTGTGCTTTTGTATTGTTGTTCCAGGATTTCCCGGTTTGTGAAGAACTCTCAAGTATCACTTGAGTTTTCACATCCTCAGCTTCATTTTGGAATCCAAGTATCCAAGTCTAATCGAACTAACTGTTTTTATCTTTTGGCACATTCATTAAACGGCCTTTATAGATTTTACCGTAGGCAACCCCTTTAAGACATCGAGGACGATGTTTATTTGTATGGGGGGGATCTTCGATTGAGATTTTTGCTGCAGTCGTTTGTTATCACGCAATCTGTTTTTTACCACCTAATTTTTACAAATATTACCAAAAAAAAAAATGAAAAAAAAAAAAATTGAAAATTATTTTCAAAATTAAGTGTTTTTTGTACAATTTTCTGACTTTTCCTAATGGTAGAATGAGCATTAATTTTGACTCGATGGCGCGTGTTGAGCCCTAGCTAGTTCCTCAACTTAACGTTTGTAGGCTTAAGCTTTCCCGAATTCGATTTCTTCGAATATTATTAAGGTGAAGAGACAAGAAGTGATAGAGTTTAAATATAAGGTTATGTGTGAACCAAAAACCTTATATGAGTAACTTGGTGGCTTTTTCTTCCAATTAGGCTTCTAATGCACCTAATCATACCGTACTCAATTCAATTCGTAAGTCAATCACTGTTTTTAGAAAAAAAGCTTCAAATTTGTAACTGATTCTTTAAAAGCGTGGATTTTTCTGTTCCTAAATAATTCGAAGGTTAAATGCCAAACAAAGAAGATGAATGAAGTATGAATGCAAAAATTGCTCTGAATATTGAAATATTGCCAATGGGAAGCATACATTTGATTATATGGAGCAAGTAAAAGATGTTGTCGTGATAGCCCACTCCGCTAACAAAACGAAGTGGGGGTTTTTAAACTAAGACATCTTTTCTTCTAAGGATTTGGTGTGTTGTGTATCCTCACCAGGCGAAGCGAGGTTAGGTGCGGGTTTTCAAACTAAGGACACTAATCCTTAGCCTATTAGGATGAAGGTGTTGTTGTGATTTTCTCACTACGCTGCAATCGGGGTTGGGTTTCAAAATAAGAACATGGTCGTTGGTTTGATCTCCTAACTAGGGAGCGAGGCCTAGGTAGGTTGTTCAAACTAATGCAACGCATATCCTAGCTTAAGGAATTATGATTTATAATGATGATGTTGCAAAAGTTTACAGTTTAAATCTTGTTCTTTAAAATCAAGTACAAGGTCCTGATAAGTTGTTTGCTTTGAGTATGATTCATTCTTGAATCACGGGACTAGGAAATAATTTGATCTCAGGGTTGAGTTGAAATGAGTTACACACCATTTAAACCATAACTCATCGTTGGGAGTTTTTAAAAGTCACAAGTCATAAGTATGAGTGTTAGCATTTAGACTTATATTTACAAAATCGATCTTGCTTTATTGCTTGGTTTGGAACTAGTTGAAAAATCGTGGGACGCCCATGAATTGAATTTCTCCGTCCGGACATCCGTAGAATATTCTATGGGCGTTTTCATTCGCAGAATCCCAATGTTATAAAATAAAGGATGTGTTGTCAAACAGCGAAGTCATAGGAAAAAATCCAAAAAAAAATTTTGGGATAGTTAGTGTACAAATAAAAAAAATGGTGGTGAAAAACGGGTATTGTCGCAGCTTTTGATTTCTTAGTTTCCCGTGACGAACACTGTGCTACTTTACAACAGTTATTAGTCGAGGGAGATTTGATTGAGATTCTTAGTTTTTCAATAATGTTTACTTCCTATACATTGCATGAGGACACGACCAATACCTTAGTATGGGGATTTTGGTATGTGCAATTAAATATCTTTTACCATCTAAAAAAAAAACGAGCTATAAATAACAAAAAAACGGACTTAAAATGCCCAAATATACGCTTGTTCTTGCTCATTGTATTGTGCAAGGAAACGGGAAATGATAACTAAGGGGGAAAAGGACGAAAAACAATGCCAAAACGACAGATACCAGATCGGGAATGGAAAGACTGTGGAAAGCAAAGCCAAATCATAAAGCCGAAAAAGTCAATCAAGTCAAAAAAGTAACAGAAAAGCACACTGGTCAAAGCCAAAGTCAAAACCAAGTCAACCCCGAAGCCCAAAAAAGTCAACACATCATAGATAATATAAGTTTAAGGGTTGAAATTGCCCAAAACCTTTAAACTTATATTTATAAGAGGGAAAAGGGAGGAAGAAGAAGAGTAGAGAGGGGCCAAACGGCCATTATAGCAAGTTGAACTCCAAGGGCCTTTCTGTCAATGTTCCTAAACCTATTAACCACCATGGACGTGTCTGCAATTGTGTATTATAACCCTTGGGGACTGAAATTGCCAATCCCCAATAGGTTTATAAACACAAGGACCCTGTATGCAATGAAACCTATAAACCATGAGGGACTAACCTTGCCAAGGGTCTGTAAAAAACACACCTGTCACCAAACCCTCTCATAACCTTTTTCCCGCCAAGCACAAAAACCTATTTTTCCTGTTCATTCTGTACACCTTTTTCCCTGTAACTCCCTAATACACAAAGAACAATCCCACTCCCTAGAAACCCTCAATCCCATTTGGCAATCCCACAATTCCCAGCCTCATCCAACGGCTTGTGCTGTTTATATTTTTGAAAGAATTAAGTGTCGAGATTGAGTTTGTGGTTTCCTTCACAAATAAAACAAACAAACAGCTTTCCCGGCTTATATAAAAGAAGAAGAAGGTTTAGAAGAACCAGGGAGTAGGTAGTAGTTAGTTTTTAATTTTCAGTTTTGTATTTTCATTATTAAGCATTTTCTTTCAAATTTTTAGCAATACGTTTTCAGCACTTGGTAACTTCTTGTTCTTTCAGCTTGTACTTCACTCAGTTTAGTAATAACATTCATTTTCAAAGTTTACTTGTACTTTGATTTCGATTTTAAGTCAAATTTACTCAATAAGCTCTTAATAAGCTCATTTGAGCTTATTACTGTTCACAAGCTCAAATTTCAGTTTACCTTTTTGTTGTTAATCATTCATCTTTTTTTTACCTCATTTCTTTTCACATTTTAACATCCACATCATGACCTTTGAGTTCATTTGATCAAGTTGTTTTGGGAAGTTTTATGGAGAAAGAAATAAGCTAATACTAGCTTATTGAGTTTTAGCTCAGGGCATAGAGGCAAGGGTGCCATTAGGTTTCAGTTTTTAAGCCACTCACTCAGATAGAGTGGCTTTTGGGGGGGGGGGTTCTTGAAGACAACACAAAAATTTCGGTTTCATTTTCAAAAATTCAGGTTTTACTTTCTATATTCCATTTTAGCAAATTCATAGCTTAATTCAAATTGCTTATTCTAATGAATTCTCATGTTCAATCCTGTTCATTTAGTGTAGTTAGCTTATAGATGTTTAAGCTTTAAGATGTTTTAGTTATAATCATTTTAGTTTACATTCCTTAAAATCTGTCAAGGTAGTATAAGCTAGTAGAGAAACTAGCTTATTATCACTAATAAGCTGTTAGTTTAAGAGTTAAAATAGCTTAGAAAGGTTAGTTATAGTAAAAGTAGATAAAATGTTTTAGCTATCTTAGCTTTTAAAATAGGATTTAAGTACAAGTTAGTTTTGACAGCTTAGTGTAAGGAGTGTTTGGATTTAGGCTCTTTTGACTTTTAAAGTCAACATTAGTCTGTCAAAGTATTTCATACAGCTTAGTTAGGTCATATTTTAAAGTTTTAAAAAGCTTTTAGAAGTTAGTTAGTAAAATTCAAAAGTTTAGAGTGTAAAAACCTTGCATTTACACCAGGGCAATTTTCAGCTGTAAGTAGTTTTAGATTTTAGAATTTTAAGAGCAACTTAGAGTTCAAAGTTGTTTTGTGTTTACTTAGGTGCATTTGGTGAAGTGTTTTAGAGACTCTAGCTCTCAAATTTTAGCTTGCATTTGAGTATTTGGTCAAGTGCATCAGCAACAACAGTTAATACTGTTGTTGCCTTTCAATTTTCTATCTAACTTTGGGCATTCATAAGTAGGTATTAGAATTTAGAATTTAGCATATTTCTAGAATTCCATTAGCTAATTACTTTTCATCATTTAGATTTCATTATTCAGTTTTTAACATAGCTTAAAATCTCTTTCAAAAGTAGTATAGCAGCATTTAGATTTTAGCTTAATTCAGTTTGAATTTTCATTTTTAGTTGTAAAATTGAAAAACCTTTTATCTAGGTGAGTTTAATATCAATAGCTTAGCTTATATTCAAAATTTCAGCTTTTAAGGTTCAGTAGTAAGCTGTTTAGCTTATTAGAGAAAGCTTATTTCAGTTTTAAGCTAAACTAGCATATTTTCAGCTCAATTTTCTTGTTATTTTTATTAAAGCTTAGTTAATTTTTGTTTAGATATCTCTTGCACACATCTTAATCTACAAGTAGCATCTTTTGTTTTTCATTCTCACCTAGAAATAAGCTAGATATAAGCTAAAATGTGAAAAAGCTCTTAAATCCCTTGTTTCTGTAACAGAATTTGAATTGCTTATTTTCTAGCTTATTGAGTTGCCAAAAGTAGAAAGTCCCTTTGTTAAAGTTGTTTAGTATAAGCTCCTTAATAAGTTTGTAGTTTTAAGTTTTTGCTAAATCTTAATTTTTCAATAAGCCAAAATAAGCTAGGTCGTAGGGTCTGTTTTGTATATATTTGATAGTTTAGGGGTATTCGTTTACACTGGAGTGTAAATTTTCAAAAGTTTACCCGCCTACCCTTTACTTTCCTCTTTTACAATTTCTACCCTAGAGTTTTCGAAAAATAAAAAAAAGGGGGAAAGACAAGAGGTCCGGGTGAGCAAGACTCGAACCCGTGACCTCTCGATACATTCCCCCTTTTAACACCACTCACACCGCTGCGNTTGCTATGAATGTGGGAATCAAGGACACTACAGGAGGGATTGCCCAGAGCAAAAGAACCAAAGTCATAAAAACCAAATCGGAGGTACTGGAGCACATGGAGTGGTGCATACCTTAAGAGAAGGAGAAACCGATTCAAAAGGTTAATTGCTAGAACGCGTTTACTCTTGGAAATCGAATTAGTAACCATATGAACTAAGCAGACCTTCACTCTGTCTTACTATAAAGTTGGCATCATCTTATACCAAATCCTAAGCCGAGAAGCCAAGACACATTACTAGTCGCCCTAAGACAATTTCGCTATCGAATTTGCTCGCCATTAGAGAATTTACTAAATCACCCATTCAAAATCAACTTAATACCTGTAGAACTTGGTAGTTTCGATGCTATAATCGGTATGGATTGGTTGTCGAAGTACCAAGCGGTCATTGTGTATACCGAAAGGATTGTTCGCATCCCCTGGAGAAATAAAACCTTAATCGTACACGGTGATGGAAGTACTCAGGGAAATGCGACACGATTAAATATCATTTCGTGCACGAAAACGCAGAAGTACATGCAAAAAGGATTTCCTATCTTTTTGGCACATGTCACTGCAAAGGAGATTGAAGACAAGTCGTAGAAGAAGCGACTTGAGAACGTACCACTAGTTCAAGACTTTCCTGAAGTATTTCCTAAGGACTTGCCGGGTCTTCCTCCGACTCGACAAGTGGAGTTTCAAATTGATTTGGTACCTGGTGCTGCACCTGTAGCACGGGCACCTTATCGATTGGCGCCTTCCGAGATGAAAGAGTTATCTGAGCAACTGAAAGAGCTGTCCGATAAAGGCTTTATAAGACCCAGTTCCTCACCTTGGGGAGCTCCGGTCTTGTTTGTCAAGAAGAAGGACGGGTCATTCCGGATGTGCATTGATTACCGGGAACTGAATAAATTAACGGTGAAGAACCGTTATCCGCTCCCAAGAATTGATGACCTATTTGATCAGCTCCAAGGGTCGAGTGTCTACTCGAAGATTGACTTAAGATCAGGTTATCACCAATTGAGGGTTCGAGAAGAAGACATTCCGAAGACTGCCTTCAGAACTCGTTACGGCCATTACGAATTTCAAGTTATGCCGTTTGGTTTGACAAACGCACCTGCCGTATTCATGGACCTTATGAATCGGGTTTGCAAACCATACCTGGATAAATTTGTGATTGTCTTTATTGACGACATTCTGATATATTCGAAGAATAAGAAAGAACACGAAGAACACCTTAAGCAGATCTTGGAATTGCTTAAGAAGGAAGAATTGTATGCCAAGTTTTCCAAATGTAAATTTTGGATTCCTAAGGTACAGTTCTTAGGTCATGTGATCGATAGTGAAGGAATTCATGTGGATCCAGCCAAGATTGAATCCATTAAAGATTGGACATCTCCTAAGTCACCAACGGAGATTCGTCAATTTTTAGGT
Source organism: Tanacetum coccineum (assembly GCA_026074375.1). Taxonomy (NCBI): domain Eukaryota; kingdom Viridiplantae; phylum Streptophyta; class Magnoliopsida; order Asterales; family Asteraceae; genus Tanacetum; species Tanacetum coccineum. Next base: position 28,942 of record BQNB010052113.1, read on the forward strand.
CTTGCTGGATACTATCGAAGATTTATTGAAGGGTTTTCAAAAATCGCCAAACCTATGACCAAGCTCACCCAGAAGAAGGTTAAGTTTGAATGGGGCGATAAACAAGAAGCAGCTTTTCAACTGTTAAAGCAAAAGTTGTGCAGTGCACCAATCCTTGCATTACCTGAAGGAAGCGAAGATTTCATCGCATACTGCGACGCTTCGAAGAAGGGTTTGGGCGCTGTGTTGATGCAGAGAGAAAAAGTGATTTCTTATGCATCACGACAGTTGAAGATTCATGAGAAAAACTACACGACTCATGATTTAGAACTTGGTGCAGTGGTGTTCGCTCTCAAGATCTGGAGACATTATTTATATGGAACTAAGTGTACGGTGTATACCGATCACAAAAGTTTGCAACACATTTTAGATCAAAAAGAGTTGAACATGAGGCAACGCCGATGGTTAGAATTGCTAAGTGATTACGATTGCGATATTCGTTATCACCCGGGGAAAGCAAATGTCGTTGCAGATGCTTTAAGCAGGAAAGAACGAGAACCACCGCTAAGAGTTCGAGCCTTGGTTATGACTATTAGTTTGGACCTTCCCAAACAGATCTTAAGTGCTCAGACCGAAGCACGAAAACCCGAGAACATTAAGAGTGAAGACGTTGGGGATCTGTGGTTGAAATGCTAAATTTCCAGAAGCTATTAGGGATCAAAGTTGGAAAACCCATGTGCGGATGGATACCCTGTGCCTCAATGGCAGGAGTGGGTTACTTGTTATGGCGAATTGCGGACTTTAATCATGCAACGGTCACAAACCAAATATTTTCATCCGGGTTCCGACACAACTCGTCCTACAGACTGAAGAAGTTATATTGGTGGCCCAACATGAAAAGCCGACATAGCTACTTATGTTAACAAGGTGTTGACCTCTGTGCTAAGGTCAGGCCGAACATCCAAAGGCCTTCAGGATCTGTTGGTACAACCTAAGTACACGAATGGAAGTGGGATAAATCACTATGGATTTTGTCACGAAGCTTCCTAGCGTTCAAGGCTATGATACAATGTGGGTGATCGTTGAAGATACTAAGTCTGCAGTTCTTCACACAAATGTGAGAGGGACCGATCCTTTGGATATACTTGCAACGATGGATACCTTAAAGGAGGTGGTCCGAGGCATGGATAACCGTCTCAATCATTTCGATCGTGGACCCGAGATTCGCATCCAAATTTGGAGGGCACTTCAGAATGCTTTGGGTAATAATTTGGATATGAGTATGGTACCATCCACAGACGCGGGCAATAGCGAGTGGACATTCAAACTCTCGAGGAATGCTGCGTGCTTGTGCAATGACTTTGGAAAGGGGTTTGGTTAACCATTTGCCATTAGTCGAGTTTCTCATATAATAATAGCTATCACGCCAGCACAAGGCCGCACCATTCGAAGCACTTTTTATGGTCGAAAGTGTCGTTCTCCCAGTTTGTTGGACTGAAGTGGAGAGCTTAAATACTCGGTCCAGAGAACTAATTAAGAGACTACTAAGAAATCATTCAAATTACAAAGGATGCAAGCGCTCGTGCTGACAGAAGAGGTACTCTGATTGAAGCGTATAAACACAATGGTATGCCAAGTCGGTGATAAAGTATGCTTAAGGGTCTCGCCTTGGAATGGGTCGTACATTTTGGCAAAACGGGGGAAGTTGGAACCTAAGGTATGTTGTCATTTTAAGGTGGATTGAAGAGTTGGAAAGTGCTTACAAGCTTGAACTTCCTGAAGAGGTGAGCATGTGTTCATAATACGTTTCAATGTTTCTAAAATCTGAAAAAGTAGCCTTGCGAAACATTAAGCCGTTTGTTGGATGGACCTTCATCTGGATGACAAGCTTCATTTCTTGTTGAGAACGGTAGAAATAGTAGGCCGTGAAAGTTAAACGGTTGAAGCAAATTGGTTTCCATTAGACAAAGTTCGATGGAAATCCAAGAGAGGGTCCTGAGTTCACGTGGGGAGAGTGAAGTTCAATTCAGAAGAAATATCCACACTCTTCACCAAGACCTCATCGGTGTCAAGTGCTGCATCGTGAGCTTGAGGGACAAGCTCGTTAACGGGGAAGTCTCGAAACACCCTGTGTTTTCAAGTCTTTGACGACGTCAATAAATGTACTATTTATTGTTAGTATTGTACGTGTTTGTTTTAAATTGTAAACGTTAAGTTAAATCGCGTACGCCAAAAATTAGCGTTCAATGTAAACGGGCATCAAACAATTAAATGTTTACATCAAGCATGGGTTATATAATTATTTTAAGGATAATTATTAACTTTGTTCATTTTATTTTTATCGGATACGTAAAGTGTATACGTTTCGCGATAAATTGCGTTTAGGCACTCCCGGAACCACAAAAACTTTTCCTCGCTTCAAACCAAAATACCCCACTTTTATTACCCAATACATAAAATGTACTCACAATTTTTCATTTATATCTAAATTATGCTGAAATTTTTTGCATTATATACAAAGATATACATGAAAAGTGAAAGAAAACTTACAACTTGGTCAAATGAACACCTTACCTCTTTAATGCAACACCATACCTAGCTTACTTTGACTAAAGACCATCCCTAAAGGACCATTTCTATGTTACTTTGACTAACGATTGCACCTTTTTGGTCATCTTATATCTTATATACATGCAAAGTATCTAGTTAAGAGGAACTTCATACATATAAACACTAACTTGAAATAAACAAAACCTTCCTTTTCCACCTCTATATGCTACGACATCAAAACCTCAACCACACAAACCCATACAAAATTTTAATCAACCCATACACACTAATTATTTTGAGGATAATTATTAACTTTGTTCATTTTATTTTTATCGGATACGTAAAGTGTATACGTTTCGCGATAAATTGCGTTTAGGCACTCCCGGAACCACAAAAACTTTTCTACGCTTCAACAAATACCCACATTTATACCCAATACATAAAGTGTACTCAAATATATCATATATATCTCATGTTTGCCGAATTTATGGCAAAGATATAAAGAAAATCTTCCATTTTGGTCAATGTGCACCATAACTCATTAATACTAGCCATGCCTTCTCATTAAACCACACCATACCTAGTCATTTCTTGTCCCTTTGACTTAGACCATGCCCAAGACCATCCCTACACCATACCTTGTCCCTTGACTAAGTTCTTGCACCTTATATACATGTATCTAGTGATGAGAGATCACATACATGCTTATACACTTGGTAAAAATCACAAATCACCTCCCTTTTCTCTCTACTAGCTCACGGCAAGAAGCAAGCACCAAACCAAATCCATAGCATTTTTTCTACAACCCATACACTTCTATACACATCTATCCTAAGACATTCTAAGGTATTTCCAACCATTGAATCACCATTTCCAAGTATTACGCAAGAAAAAGAAAGTTAGGGTTTTTATTAAGTAAACAAGGGTTTTCTTAAGTGCAAGCTTGGGTTTTGAGTCTAAACACGGGTTTAGCATTCATTTCTCATCTCATACATCATCCCTAAGGTCTTCTAAATTCCTTTATACTTTTTATTATCATTATTTTATGTGTTATATGTTATATATGGCTAAATCACCACTAAGGACTTTTAAATATGTAAAAAGAGTTAACACTTATGTTTATGAATTTATGCACTTATTCTTATGTCATATGGATATATATATCATGAAATAATGGATCTATAAGTATGATAACATGTTGTATAAGTATAAACATGTTTAGTTATAAATTAGGGTTTATAAAAGTTAATAAAACAAACTTTTTATAAATCAATACACTTGGATAATAAAAGGGTTTTTATTTCGTGTTTCATACAGTAGGTAGAGCATAAAATACTAATAATACATCTCATGACGATTCCAAAATGATAAGAAACTCGAAAAACCGATTTATAACGAAAAAGATACGTTAATTACGATTTTACGACGAGAAATACTTTTATAAAACAATTTTTATAAAAACACTATTCATTACAGAAACTCATATTTTTAAAACATCAAAAATATGATATAACTTTTAATTACGAGATCGTCCTCGAAAGAATCGTTAAAAACGGAGCTATAACGAATAAAATACGACGTTTACGGGTTTTACGATAATTAAATCGATAAAAATATATATAAGGTCTGATGTGAACAGTAATTTTTACTGTTCACCAGTAGGTCCGAAATTCGAAAATGTCAATTTATGATAACTCGTCTTGATACGAAAAGATGGACATAAGAAACGTCAAAATCGGGCTTAAAACGCAAAAGTTATGCTAGTTTTACTAAAACGGTAATTATAAACGTTTTAACTTATTAAACACAATTTTACCAAAACCATTAGTTGGTGATTGAGCTATATAGAATATTATGTGGTTATCAAAGTACTATATTACTAGGGAGTTTCATAATGAGGCCTCTTCGGATGGCGTTTCGACGAGTTGTTGGATTTACGATTTAAAGTGTCCTAACTCCTCGAACGTCATGTCATGACCTCTTTAATTATGATAGCCCGAACGATAGTACGAGGTAACAACTATAAGATTAGATTTAAGTACTTGGTACTTATCCGACCTATGATAATTTAGGTTGCATTCGATCTTTTACGTGACGCTTTATCTGCGGTATTTGGATTATCTGAACTCAAGGTGAGTTCATAGCCCCACACTTTTTACAAGTTTTACTGATTTACTATTATTTGGGGTGGAAACATGCTTTGTTTTACAAATTGGACGCAAGTATTGATTACATGATTGCCTAAGTACCGATAACCCAATTAAGCCCATTATCATGAACTGTCAATTGCATAGATGTAGTTGGGAATTACATTATGTGAGCGCGAATGTTATTTAATAGATCTATTCGGGAAACGACCTCCCCGTTCGGGTGACTAGCTATCACCAAGAACGAACGTTATAGCATGTCGAATTTGGGATGTTTTCGGGTTAAAACATCATTGCGGGCAGAAATTGCAATATATAGTTTAATTGCAAGAAAGATCGTCGAGCTTCAGTGTCATGAGCTTAGTGTAAATGTAATCTAGTTTTTGTGAGATCTGCATGTGTTGCATTATCACTAAAAAGTCTTGCGGTCCTACACATTATGATTTTATCAAACCTATGAATTCACCAACATTTTTGTTGACGTTTTTATGAATTCACCAACATTATTGTTGACGTTTTTAAGCAATGTTTTCAGGAGATCAATAGGCATGGGATGCCAAGGATGCATTGGGTTATATTTTGGATTGCACGCTTAAAGATTTAGGTGCATCATATTTTGGGAAATGTATTTCCAACTTTTGTAATATTCAACAATGAACAAGTAAAGCTATATGCTTTTGTATTAAATCTTTCAATTAAATCCAATGTATCATTTTAAACGACTTTTTGTGTCGTTCTTATATATCTTGTGCTGTTGATCTTGAAGTAACACGCCCCGGACCCTTATTCCGCTGCGACCCAATTTGGGGGTGTTACAACCGGCCCATTGGGATGGTAGCGGCATGGTCGACCATGAGGGATAGGTTGTCTCGGTGAAAGAATCATAACTCGACGTCGAAGTGCACTAGATGCTACAAGTGATCTCTGGGTAGAAAGGGTAGTCTTAGTGAATGGTGTATCATGGGTAGGCGATGGTGGTGTATCAGGTATATCACTATCTGAAGATTCATCGGTCGATGAAAGAATGGTGAAGTAGCTGGTAGTGGTGGTATATGATCTGATGACGAATCCTCAGATGGATCAAACTCTGTATCAGATGCGGGTAAATAATCAGGTGATGCGGGTGTATAATCTGGTGATGGTGGTATAGTAGGTGAAACAATAGGTATCGGTGTGGTATCAATATGGGTAGTGGGTGAAGTCACAAAAAGTGTAGCGTCGGGAATAGTGGTAGGAATAGTGCCAAACAAGATAACTCGTCCAGCAGGTGTCCCCACACTGTCCTCTGATGAGTTCGAAGAAACTGAGATAATAGAAATAGCCATGACCTGTACAAGCAAAAATTTATATGAATATCCTTTATACCAACCATGCATGATGCAGTGAAAAGAATAAACAATGGGTAAATGAACGAATGAAATGAAATGAATAGACCATCAAATGCAATACCGCAAAAATGAAATGAATAGACCATCAAATGCAATACCGCAAAACATAGTACATATACATACTACGTATACGTAAGATCACGTAAGGCACATATAATCACGTAGGATCACATACTGGTTATAGTCCAGACCTAGTTTATACTACCTGGTTCTCTATAACCTTGGCTCTTAATACCAATCTGTCACACCCCCAAATAGGGTCCCGTCCGATTTAGTGTCCGGAGGCGTGACGTCATCGAATATCTCAAGTACAAAGCATAAAGAATGACCTCTAAGGGTACGTTTTAAAAATAAACACCGTTGCATAAATTCAAAATAATAATAAGTTTACATCGATCAAATTTAAAAGACTCAAAGTTAAAATGCGAAAGCTTAAATAAGTTCGACAACGGTATTTAAGATAACATAGATGAAATCTGGAAAACTAGTTCGGGCAATTAGACTTCATATAGATCAAGCAACAACATCCATGCTAAGCACCTGAGAAAAACATGCTTAAAACGTCAACATAAAGTTGGTGAATTCATAGGTTTTGTTCAAACGTATTAAATGTGGACCACAAGATTATCAAAACGTATGCGACAGTTATAGGAGATACAACTTCACATAAAGAGGCATTTACGTTGCACTAAGCTCATGACACCGAAGCTAATACTGAAAGATAGCATGTACATTGCTATAAAGGCTTGCCCTTCAGGTGTCCGACCAAAGACCACCTAACTATTTCGACATGACATATATCCGTTAGTTCTTGGAAGTCTCGAACTAGTAAGTGCTTCTTACCCGGATAGGGATAATTAGTCCCAATAGATCTATTTATTCACTCGCGCTCACTTAACCAACAGGACGGTTACAGCAATTAACGGTTCATGATAATTCGGGCAATAGTGGTCTAATCGCTACTTAGGCAACACGTAAACGGGGAATTTCTCACGTATAGTACTTGTGTCCAATTTTAAAAACAAGCAATGTTTCTCACCCCAAGTTATAAAACAGTTATTCAAAACAAGTAAAAGTGGGGCTATGAACTCACCTCGAGTCGGTGAGAGTTGCTGCTGCAATGGCTGAAGCAGAAGCAAGCAGGGTTAGGAATGGCTACAACAGCAATGGTTCAGGACCAAGGCCAGCCACCAATCAATGCTCGCGATGTCTTATCTTGAATTCTTGAAATGCAAACCTTTGGACTTCAAAGGCACTGAGGGAGTTGTCGGACTCACTCGATGGTTTGAGAAAATGGAGTCTGTGTTTAGCATTAGCAATTGCCCAGCAGCTAGTCAAGTCAAATTCGCGACTTGCACTCTGCAAGATGATGCTCTTACATGGTGGAATGCCCATGTTAAGACCACTACTACTGAAGCAGCTCATGCCATGCCATGGGCAGCACTGAAGAAAATGATGACTGATAAGTACTGCCCGAGGGGTGAGATCAAGAAGATTGAGACTGAGATGTGGAATCTTAAGGTCAAGGGCACCGATGTGGTGGCCTATAGTCGACGATTTCAGCAACTAGCTTTGATGTGTTCCAGAATGTTCCCAGAAGAGGTAGACAAGATTGAAAAGTATATCGGTGGATTGCCCGATGATACTTGGCAGTGGAAAGGCTATCAAAAATCGAACCGACCATGCAAGAAGTTATTGAGTTTACAACTGATGTGAGTGATGGGGGATAAGACCCAGGCATATGCTGAACGTCGGGCAGAAAGAAAGAAAGATATGATGATCTTTCAAGAACAATCAAAAACCAACAGAATAAGAGCAGAACACAGGCCAGGCCTACTCTGATGCAAATGGGCAGGATAATAATACGCGGGTTCTAAACCTCTGTGTTCCAAGTGTAACTACAATCATGAAGGGTCCTGTCCAACTAGGTGCAATAACTGGCAAGAGGGTTCATATTTGGTCATCTACCCAGGATTGTAGTAGCCGATGCAAATGCCAACAACAACAACAACAAACCGCAACACACAACAACAACAAACAACCGTAACGCAACAACAACAATCAGTCAGGGCAATGTTGCTTTGAGTGCGGAGATCAAGGCCACTTTTAAAAGAAACTGCCGAGACTGAGATAACATATGACCGTGGTAATCAAGCTTAGGGAATGACAGGGCTCCACGAAGGTGTTATGTGGTTGGAAATGCGGGGGCCAACCCATGGACAACGTCGTTGCGGTACGTTTTCTCTTCTAAACACCCGCTATACCTTTATATCTTATTTGTAAGGGTGCCGAATCAAAGTTTGTTCTACTACATTTAGCTCCCAATGACATCACGCCCATCTACCTAGAATCATATATTATGATGTTCGAAACTAGCTGACGGACGAGGATATTTGGTGGTTAACACTATACTTATGGGTTGCACATGTTAAACTCCTTAATCCACCAATTCACATAACTTAATGCATGTAGAACTTGGTAGTTTTGATGTATAATCGGTAAGGATGGTTGGGATTCGGTACCAAGCGGTCATTGTATGGTTGCCGAAAAGATTGTTCGCATAACTTGGAGAAATAAACCTTAACCATACACGGTGATGGAAGTACTCAGGGAAGTGTGACACGATTAAACATCATTTCGTACACTAAAGCGCAGAAGTTATAGGAAAGAGATTTCTATCTTTTTTAGGCACATGTTCACTACAAGAGAGATTTGAAGACAAGTCGGGAAGAGCGACTTGAGGACAGTTACCCATAGCATCAAGCTTTCCTTGAAGTATTTCCTGAGGACTTGCCGGGACTTCCTCCAACCTCGACAAGTGGAGTTTCAAATTGATTTGGTACCTCTGTGGCTTCACTTGTTAGCACGGGCACCTTATCGCTTTGGGGCGCCCTTCCGAAATGAAAGAGATTATCTGTGCAACTGAATTGCTCTATCCGGACAAATAGGCTTTATAAGCCCCAGTTGCCCCCTGGGGAGCTCCGGTCTTGTTTGTCAAGAAGAAAGACGGATCATTCCGGATGTGCATTGATTACCGGGAATTAAATAAACTAACGGTGAAGAACCGTTATCCGCTCCCAAGAATTGATGATTTGTTTGATCAACTCCAAGGGTCGAGTGTCTACTCGAAGATTGACTTAAGGTCAGGTTATCACCAATTGAGGGTTCGAGAAGAAGACATTCCGAAGACTGCCTTCAGAACTCGTTACGGCCACTACGAATTTCAAGTTATGCCGTTTGGTTTGACAAACGCACCTGCCGTATTCATGGACCTTATGAATCGGGTATGCAAACCATATCTGGACAAATTCGTAATTGTCTTTATTGATGATATTTTGATCTATTCCAAGAACAAGCAAGAGCACGAAGAGCATCTGAAGATAATATTGGAGTTGTTGAAGAAGGAAGAGTTGTATGCCAAGTTTTCCAAATGTGAATTTTGGATTTCCAAAGTACAGTTCCTCGGTCATGTGATCGATAGTGAAGGAATTCATGTGGATCCAGCCAAGATTGAATCCATTAAAGATTGGACATCTCCTAAGTCACCAACGGAGATTCGTCAATTTTTAGGTCTTGCTGGATACTATCGAAGATTCATTGAAGGGTTTTCAAAGATCGCCAAACCAATGACTAAGCTTACTCAAAAGAAGGTCAAGTTTGTTTGGGGCGATAAGCAAGAAGCAGCTTTTCAACTGTTGAAGCAAAAGTTGTGCAGTGCACCAATCCTTGCATTACCTGAAGGAAGCGAAGATTTCATCGCATACTGCGACGCTTCAAAGAAAGGTTTGGGCGCTGTATTGATGCAAAGAGAAAAGGTGATTTCTTATGCATCACGCCAGTTGAAAATCCATGAGAAGAACTATACAACACATGATTTGGAACTTGGAGCTGTGGTGTTCGCTCTTAAGCTTTGGAGGCACTACTTGTATGGAACTAAGTGTACAGTGTTCACTGATCACAAGAGTTTACAACACATTTTAGATCAAAAAGAGTTGAACATGAGGCAACGCCGATGGTTAGAGTTGCTAAGTGATTACGATTGCGATATTCGTTATCACCCGGGGAAAGCAAATGTCGTTGCTGATGCTTTGAGCAGGAAAGAACGAGAACCACCGTTGAGAGTTCGAGCTTTGGTTATGACTATTAGTTTGGACCTTCCCAAACAGATCTTAAATGCTCAGACCGAAGCGCGAAAACCCGAGAACATTAAGAATGAAGACGTTGGGGGAATGTTGATTGAAAATGCTAAATTTCCAGAAGCAATTAGAGAACAAAAGTTGGAACCACGTGCGGATGGAACCCTGTGCCTCAATGGCAGGAGCTGGTTACCTTGTTATGGCGATTTGCGGACTGTGATCATGCACGAGTCCCACAAATCAAAATACTCTATTCATCCGGGTTCCGACAAAATGTACCAAGACATGAAGAAGTTATATTGGTGGCCCAACATGAAAGCCGACATAGCCACTTATGTTAACAAGTGTTTGACCTGTGCTAAGGTCAAGGCTGAACATCAAAGGCCATCAGGATTGTTGGTACAGCCTAAGATTCCCGAATGGAAGTGGGATAACATTACCATGGATTTCGTCACGAAGCTTCCTAAGACGTCTCAAGGCTATGATACAATTTGGGTGATTGTGGACCGACTCACTAAGTCTGCGATCTTCACACCGATGAGAGAGACCGATCCTTTGGATAAGCTTGCAAGATTGTACCTAAAGGAGGTGGTCACGAGACATGGAATACCCGTCTCAATCATTTGTGATCGTGACCCAAGATTCGCATCAAATTTCTGGAGGTCACTCCAGAATGCTTTGGGTACTAATTTAGATATGAGTACTGCGTACCACCCACAAACAGACGGGCAAAGCGAGAGGACCATTCAAACTCTCGAGGATATGCTGCGTGCTTGTGCGATCGACTTTGGAAAGGCACCATTTGAAGCACTTTATGGTCGAAAGTGTCGTTCACCTATTTGTTGGACTGAAGTTGAAGAAGCTCAAATACTCGGTCCAGAACTAATTCAAGAGACCATTGAGAAAATCATCCAGATCAAGCAAAGGATGCAAGCCGCTCATGATCTACAGAAGAGTTACGCTGACTTGAAGTGTAAACCAATGGAATTCTAAGTCGGGGATAAAGTTATGCTTAAAGTTTCACCTTGGAAAGGGGTCGTACGTTTTGGAAAACGGGGGAAGTTAAACCCTATGTATGTTGGACCTTTCAAGGTGTTAGAAAAGGTTGGAGAGGTTTCTTACAAGCTCGGGCTTCCAGAAGAGCTAAGCAGGGTTCACAATGCATTTTATGTAACCAACTTAAAAAAGTGCTATGCCGACGAACCGTTAGCCGTTCCGTTGGATCGACTTCATTTTGATGACAAGCTTTAGTTTGTTGAGGAACCCGTTGAGATCATGGACCGTGAAGTTAAACGGTTGAATCGAAGCCGCATCCCATTAGTCCAGGTTCGATGGAACTCCAAGAGAGGTCCTGAGTTCACGTGGGAACGTGAAGACCAATTCAAGAAGAAATACCCACACCTCTTCACTAAGACCGCACCGTCGTCAAGTGCTGCATCATAAGCCTTGAGGACAAGGCTCGTTTAACGGGGGAAGTCTATAACACCCCGTGTTTTCAAGTC
>BQNB010052114.1:0-40642 GCA_026074375.1 Tanacetum coccineum
CTTTTTAGAGACATTTTAATTCTTTTCATGTTGCCAATTAATGAAATTTAAAAAACTTTCATTTGACATACCAACAATATTTAGAGGAAATTAAAATGCAAATGCATGAAATTCCTCCGATATACCCGAATCAAACGCATCCAAGTGTAGTGTAAAACAAGGTCACATACGTGCTCGAAATCAGGGTGGGACACAAGAATTCACAAACAAATAAAAAATTGTGTTATTTTCGTAAAAATCGCATTTTTTTTTATAAAAAACTTAGTATGAAAAATGTGTTTTTACTCTCTTTTGTTTTCCTTAAACGTGTCTCGCCACTTTAGTCTTGGTTTCGATCATATGAGGGGTTTCTCTAATGGAAATTGAGGAGAGATTCATCCGCTTAATATGATTCAATTGACTCTGGTCATGTCAGAAATTTGTAGCTTCACATGTCAGCAAAGCTGATTACTTGCTGCAGGTTATGATCCGAAGATTTGCCTCTACTCATCATTTCTTTCACTGTATAAGAAAATTGAAAAATATAGCGTCATTTTTGCAAGTTGTTAGATTTTGTCATTAGCATTTGAAACACAATAGACAGATTTATCTATTCCTTTTGAAACTAGAATGTAAAAGGCATACCTTTCGCTATAATCACTCTTCTTCTTTGGTAACAAATTATGCAGCCTAGTAGCAGTATAGTATAGCTGAAGCGATTGCGGGCAAGGTAATCGCCAACAATATCTTATAATGGCCGGGTAATCTTTTGCTTGAGCTGCAAAATTTGTTATTATATAACCGTGCGTAATATATTGCACATAATATATCTGGCTAACGTCGGTTACCTTTTACTTACCAGTAGCTTTCGAGAGTTCCTAGTTGTGGGAGCGTTAGGGTGGCGCGCTGCCGCGCGCACAGTATAACCAAAAAGCCCCTTCTTTTGGGTTTAATGACAAGGGTTAATGGCATTTAATAGCAACGTACTTTCTCATTTGAGCTATTATCAAACACGAACCCAAAAAAGTACCACAATACCCATCCAACTTTCAAATTCTGTTTCATTATCATACGTTTTAGAGTCATCTCTTGCACCGTTAGTCCTTTTGACTAACGACCATTTGTAATTAACTCAAAAATATGTTTTCTTTTTTTTCTAATTATTTTTTAAATTTTCTTATACACGTTAGTCCTTTATCCATTTTTATATTTTTTTTTTCTAATTATCTTTTTATTTTCTAAAAATATGTTTTCTTTTTCTTGCACCGTTAGTCCTTTATCCGTTTATATATATATATATAGGATAAAGATCAAATAAAAAGACAAATATTCGTGAGAAGGATAAAAAGATTTATTTTTTTTTAAATTTCTCAAAAAATTCTGAAAAAATTTCACAAGATCGTGTATGTTGGTGCATGAAAAAGTTGTAAAGGAAGTTTTTCTAAAAGTGGATAGTTTTGCCGAAAAAAAATTATGAAAAAAACATTTGTGCATTAAATCGGTTTTTTGTGCATCAAAAATTCGTTTTTGTACCCAACTTCTTTTGACTTTTTGCATCAAAATTTTATTGCGCATCAAACTATAACAAGTCGAAAATTTTGTGCATCAATTTTTTTTTTCGCATTAAAAAAACGTATAAAAACTCAAAATTAGAAAAACTTCTTTTACAAAAGTTTTATGCACCAACATACCTGATTTAATGAATTTTTTTGTAATTTTTCGAGAACCTTTTTAAAAAATGTTTTCTTTTTATCTTTCTCACGAATATTTGTCATTTTATTTTAACATTCCTATATATATATATATATATGGACTTTCTTTTCAGAACCATTTTTAGTGCGAGAACTGACAGAACCATAAAAAACATACATGCACGCCTTTTAAAAATAAAAAAAATACATGAAAATCATCAATAATCGTAAGAATCCACCTATGTTCTTGAGTATCATCATGAACTCTTTCTCTTCTTTCACAAAAACCTTACACACGGCCGCAATATTGTCGTTGCACGCCTTATAAAAACATACATGCACACCTTCAAAGAAAATTTTTGTATTTCCAATTTCTTATCAAATTCTCTAGAACAACTATGTTTTTTTTAAAACATATATGTTGTTTTTAAAACATATATGCAAAAATACAATTATTGAAGGCGTGCATGCATGTTTTTGGTGGTTCTATCAGTTCTCGCACTAAGATTAGTGTTGAAAAGAAAGTTACAATATATATATATATATATATATATATATATATATAGGATAAAGATCAAATAAAAAGACAAATATTCGTGAGAAGGATAAAAAGATTTTTTTTTTTTTAAAAGTTCTCAAAAAATTCTGAAAAAATTCCACAAGATCGTGTATGTTGGTGCATGAAAAAGTTGTAAAGGAAGTTTTTCTAAAAGTGGATAGTTTTGCCGAAAAAAATTTATTAAAAAAAACGTTTGTGCATTAAATCGGTTTTTTGTGCATCAAAAATTCGTTTTTGTACCCAACTTCTTTTGACTTTTTGCATCAAAATTTCTTTTTTTGCGCATTAAAAAAACGTATAAAAACTCAAAATTAGAAAAACTTCTTTTACAAAAGTTTTATGCACCAACATACCTGATTTAATAGAATTTTTCGAGAACTTTTTTAAAAAAAAATTTCTTTTTATTCTTCTCAAGAATATTTGTCTTTTTATTTTAACCTTCCTCTATATATATATATATATATATCCCTCTGACTAACTTTACCAACCTTAATTCTGTCAGCTCTTTGTAGTAACTATTGATGGAGTAAACCCGCTATATTCAAAAACTGAAGTATAATCCCCCAAATTTATGATGATTGAGGAATACTATCCACGTCTGCATCTGCGTGTGACACTGAGCACTACAACGTAACTACTTTAAGTGATAGCTATCTATTGTGAGTACTATAATGTAACTCCTTACCATCAGGTATAACTAGATAGTTTGAGATAGTTTGAGTCTTAATCTGATTCTGTAACGTTCAAGCAAGTCATCAATCGATAAAGGGGTTTGAAGAAAAGAATTAGAAAGTAAAAGGAAGGCTCGATGATGAAGTTAATACACACCTTCGTGAAATCCCACTTCAATCTCAAATAAGTGATAACAAATCAACCCCATAGTCACTTTGTCATTAAAGTACAAGAATACTAGCCGTTTGACATTTAAGTGAATCTTATGAAGGATCGTTGTAAGTGAATCGTGTTGTGTTTGTTTATTATATTGTTGTAGAAGTGATTCAAGTGTTTCAAATGAAGTGAATTGGGTTTTCAAAGCCTTAACACGCTTGTTTTTTAGACTAAATTCGCATAACTCGGAAAATAACATGTTTCAAACCATTCTCGCAAGATTCATTCTCGCACGAGTCATTCTTGCAGGTCATTCTCGCAAGTCATTCTCGCAAGATTTCCATTCTCGCATGTTTCCCGCACCCATTCTCGCAAGATTAGGGTATTGATTCTCGCAAGATTTCTATTCTCGCATGTTTCCTACACCCATTCTCACAAGATTTCCATTTTCGCATGTTTCCCCCTTTCTCACATGTTTTGAGAAAACGTCTTTACATGGAAAAACTCATAAAAATCACTCTTTTTAACGTTTTTAATCTGTTTCTTTTGCAAATCTAAGTTATATAACACTATATCTTTTATAAAAATCCAAACTTTATAATTTTTAAACACAAAAAGATGATCTTTAATCCTTTCGAGTCTTAAACTCGCAAGAAAAAACGTAACACCTTTTTTCTAGCAAAAACGAAACACAATCAAACACGAAACACCCCTGAGGAATTCTGGTACCACTTATTAACCATAAGATTCACAAGCTTAACCAAGAGGTCGGGGAGGCGAAAACAAGTATAAAGCCATAAAGAAAGAGTAGAGAGAGAAAGATTGAAAGATTAGCTTAGAAGAAGAATAATAATGCACCTTACAAAATGAACCTCACCCCTCTTTGGAAGTAAGAATGGGGTATTTATAGCCTACACATGACTAATCTATCCTAGCTTGACATTATTAGTCCCTGCGTATGTTGCTATTTAATCTAAATGTAATTCCGTAAATGTGGCTCACATTTTAAGGCTAACAATATATTCACCGGGTGTAAAAAACTTTTTTTTTAAATGTATGAAACGCAATACGCAAATAAAAAAGACTAGGATCCTCTAAAGTTGGTTTAAAAAATGATATGTTATGTTGACCAATCAAATACAAGTTAAATCTATAAATGTTTTTCTTTTTATCAAAACTAAAGGTCCACTTCTTTTTCACTTCTGAAAATACATATAACATGACTTATCATGTTGAAACCAACTTGAGAAGTTTTTTTTTTAATAAAGAAATATGGTATAAGGACAAGATAGTTACCGTAGTCCCCTCTTTAAGGAGGATTCCCTTGCACAATAACTGGTACCAACGCTTTTTGCTATACACCATTATTTCTGACGAGTCGAGTCTTCCATATTCGTCTCTCTCCCAAATTTCATGATCCTGCTGTATATATAATATATATTAAACAGCTAAAAACTATAGATAAATTTATTTTCACTGTATTTGAATAGATGCATATATAAAAGTATTTTACTTTGAAAAATAGAATAGAATACAAAATTTTGCTTTGAAAATACATCTCTAAAACTGATTTTACTTATCTTATTTCAAGAAATATTACTTCATCAAATATATATTCAATGAATTAAATTGCTTGATGCATTTTTTTATATATTTTCTATCAAGTAGCCTGTTTATGTATTGCATGATAACATTCAGTTCACTAGCAATTCCGTTTATCAAATACATAATCAGAGTTTAGATACAAATGCATTAAAAGGAAATCCATAAGGCGTTAAAGCCTCTTTTGCTATGCAATCTGACCTCGATTTTTGATGATTCAAGTATTTCTTGGTAGTCTATGGGTAGTTTTGGTTCCCAAATTTCATGATCCTCCTGTAAGAAAATTGAACAATTAAAAATTATATTAATAAACCTATATTAAATGCATGGAAATATCTCCACAAGAAAAAACCCCTCTAGGGACCAACCAACCAAAAATGCATGGAATTATCGTTTCAAGATTGTTTATTTCAATTAAATATACTTTTCATGAAATAAAACGTTTAATATATTATTTATAAATTTCTATCATCTATCTATGGCGTGATAACAATTGAAAACACATGCCTGGGCTTCCAATGCCTTCTCGAGTCTTTCACTCACACGCCAACCATACATATCGGTATCGCTGCATTGTAAGGCAACTTTAAAAAATTCACCGAAAGATTTTGCACTAATTTGTTCCTTTATACCCTCAAACGCCACCTTATTTATAAAATCTTCTATAGAGGCACACTTGTCAGATGCATCTTCATAAAAGCTCCACGGTTCCAAATCCCACGCAAATCTTCCACAAAGCATCTCTAATAAAATCATACTGAACGAATACCAATCTGACTCTGTTGTTACGTAATTCTTCCTAGTTGGGTCCATGAAGCCCAATGAGCCATAATCATCACCACCATGTTTCCATTGCTCCAATTTCCATTCCTTTGAAGCCAACTCCAAATCAGAAATTTTAGCCTTCCATTTATCATCAAGAATAATGCTTCCACTTTTAATGTCACTGTGTAGCATATCACCCTTGCGAAGAAAACGTAATCCCGTTGCGATATCGATGCAAATCTTGATGCGTTGCATCCATCTGAGACTAGCATCTTGCACATACTTACTAAGCCTTCCGTTTGGGGCATTCTCATAACAAATTATTCGTTCACCCATTTCGTCACAGTAGCCTACAAGAGCAACAATATTTTTGTGCTTAAACTCAACAAGAACTTTAATCTCCATCAAAAATCGCTTACGCCCTTCATCAGACTTGTTATCAAACCGCTTTACAACAACAATGGTGTGTTCATTAGCATTAGCAAGTGGAATTTGTCCTTCGTACTTCTTCCAGTGTCTTCCTTCTTCGATGCACTTGTCATCACTGAAGTTTTGTGTGGCCACTTGAATGTCTTCTAGTGAAATATGGAGACTGTCTTTGTTGTTCTTCTGCAAATTATGACAATCGACTTGGTAACTCAGAATATTAATTAAAAAAAGATAATATATGTCTTTCAGTTAATATCCTATACACTATCGATCCCCAATTCCAGCCAAATTTTTTGGGTAAATTCAAGTATAAGCAAGATACAACATTGAAGTAGAAAAGGAAAACGAAAAAAGCTAATATCTTTAATTAGGTCGAGCATGATAATCCAATTATATATATTTTTTATCTACGAACCAATAACAGGCGAGCATATATGCTAGTTACACACAAAGTTATGTATCTTTACTTACATGAAAGTGAATTGCTTTCTCAAGTTCTTTGATGACGACTTCCATAGTTGGACGCTTTGCTTGAGTTTCTTCCAAACATTGATATGCAATTTTACAAAACGTATCCAAAGATTCCTGATTGATCCCTCCATGTAGCATAAACATGCTTTCATCAGACCCCAGTATCTTGGGATCTACAATCTCCTTTAATGTTCCATCATTGAAGCGTCGACGTGTTACAGATGGAAGCCCCTTCTCGTTGTCGACATAGTAGGTATTATCATAGGCCAACCTACCACACATGAGTTCAAACAGTATTACTCCAAAAGAGTAAATATCTGATTTCTTGTTTAACTTGCCTGTACTTGCATATTCAGGATCCAAGTACACTTCAGTCCCAGCAATTGTTGAGGTAACGAGGGTGCGACTTTGTTGATTCGTATTGTTTAACTTAGAGAGCCCAAAATCACCAATCTTTGCCACCCAATTATCGTCCAACAATATGTTTGCACTTTTTATATCCCGGTGTATTATCATTTTTTTGTCCTTTGTACTAGTGTGGATATAATTTAATCCATGTGCAATATCAAGGCATATTTGCATGCGTTGAGCCCAAGTTAAATTAATTAGCTTATCATGATCTCCCAAATACGCATCAAGGCTTCCATTAGAAATATGCTCGTAAACGAGTATCATCTCATCACCTTCATCACAAAATCCTAAAAGAGAGACTACATTTTGATGCTTACAATTACTAAGCATTTCAATTTCTGCAAGGAATCCTTGTTCACCTTGCTTGTCTACTCTGTTCGAGATGCGTTTAATAGCTACCGTGCTTTTTCTTTTAGGAAAATCATCCCCAACCATCCCTTCAGTCGTTGATGATTGGCTTCCATCAAAATGGTGGAGTTCTGCTCTATAAACTGTACCATATCCGCCCTTCCCAATGCGGTATGTTTCGGAAAAATTGTCGGTGGCCAATCTTATAGCACTTGGTGAAATTCTCAAGCGGTCCAAGTTTATTCCCTGAAACATTTTGCGTTAAAGCGAACGGAAAGCGTTACATTCTACACATGCTAGTAAGAATGAAAATGCAATTAAACACACTGTTATGACCTTTCTAGAATCACAATTTTTTTTTTTTTTTTTTTTTTTTGGTAACCATGGTTTCCTACACATTGGCCGAATAATCCACGGGGTTTGAACCCACCACCACACAGACTCAAACCAGGAAAAGCCCTCCCTTTTTAGGAGGTTTTAGCTTTTGAGTTTATTAGTTGTAACTGGATGAGGAATTGTTGGTAATCTTTTATATAATAAAGGAATTATATTATTCACAGTGATTTTATCATAACGGTTTTATTGAGAAAAGGATTTAGCTAATCAAATTTCTCAATTTTGACACATGACAAAACTGAGCGTGGTTGGCTAATAAAAAGTCGAAATGAATCAAATTTAGTCAAATTTCATTAAAAATCGTCCAACCAAAAATCACGCATAAAGTATGTGTCAAAATTGACAAGAAATAAACTTCAAAAAAGCGTAGGCGGTTTCTAATACTCTTGGGCTAAAATTGAAAATAAAGGAAACTCCATGAATTCGTTAACTTGAGAGGGAAAAAAAAAAGCTCTGTATCCCATAACCGACGTTCTTTTTCATTCTTATTTTTAATTTTCAAAACCACAAGATTTTATTTCAATTAGATCAAACTAGCCGGTTACCCGCGCAATGCGGCGGCGGGTACCCGGTAACTAAATATAGTGTCGAGCAAACGTTGTTCATTTATATGTTTTTCTAACATAACTTTACAAAATAATGATAAATTTTAATTAAAATAACTATTAACCATACCGATGCAACTATTTCACATCCAAATAGCATAAGGTTCAAATTAAAAAGAGTAACATAAGTAGTTAAAGACATAAATTAAAGATAAACGTCAATACAAATGAAATGTAATAGACATTGAAAAAGATAACTCATTAACAATATAATAATCGACTAAAATAATTAAGAACCTAATTGTTTAAAAAAATATATTTTTACCTTAACGATTGATGAAGATTTGACTTATCGAATGATGTAAGCCATAATGTTAGAACCCATTGAAGTTATAAATACAGAGGTGATCTATGAACAATGATGATGTTCTAACAGAGGTGATCAATTTGGTTCAATGTCGACCAAAATCCAAGCCTAAAGGACATCCCAAACAAAGAATGAACGGGGGAATTGAATTGGCAAAAAAAATACTTAGTTGTAGCCTATGTAATGGTGTTGGATTAGCACACACTCAAGAAAAAAAGGAACTTGTTAGCATGAGTAAATTTCAAAAGATGTTGCGAAAAAGAGAACAGTTATGTTGGAAAACCAAGATTTGAATCCTATTTCACCTTTAAAATTTTAAGTTTCGTAATTTAATTCGTTAACGACACCGACTAATTTATGTTGCTCTATCTTTAAACCTTGAATACACCATGAATCATATCACACGAATTGTTAACTACTTGCAAATCCGATTACCTCGGCCTTGTACATCTTAGGCTCTTAATACTACCAAAGCCAATTTTAAGTATGGCTAGCAATGCTGGTTGTATCGCAGGTGATATCCCTTTCAATTACCTTGGTCTCCCCATTGGTTCCAATATGAAGTCTATTGCTAGCTGGAAGACGCTTGTTGATCGTTTTCATATGAGGCTTTCCTCTTGGAAAGCTAATCTTCTGTCGATTGAGGGTCGTATGTCTCTTATAAAGTCTGCTTGGTAGTCTTGGTATCTACTATCTATCGATTTTCAGAGCACCTGAATCGGTCCTTCAAGACCTGGAAAGAATTCGGGCTAAAATTTTTTTTGGGTGGTAATAAAGATAAAAACAAAATGGCTTGGGTCAAATGGCCAATTATTCTTAATTCTTTCGATAAAGGAGGGTTAAACATTGGCAGTCTTAAAGCTTTCAACCTTGCTCTTCTTCAAAAATGGCGTTGGAGGTTGCTTTCTTCCCCAAACGCCCTTTGGGTTCAGGTCATCAAAGCTTATCATGGTCAAGAAGGAGGTTTCGATACAAATGGTTGTAGCTTCAAGGGCATTTGGGCTAACATTGTTGGAACCTCCAATTTTCTCCACTCGAAAGGTATTATCTTATCTAACACTTTTCGTTTTAAAGCAGGTTGTGGCACTCGTATTCGATTTTGGAAAGATATTTGGGTAGGCGAGACTCCTCTTTTTACAAGGTACAATCGGCTCTATCATCTTGATCAAGACAAAGATTGTCTTATCATTGACCGTATTAATAATGGGCAATGGTCTTGGAATTGGTCTCGGACCAATCTTGGTGTTAGAAATCTTGCCTATTTATGTGACATGTTAAATGAGATCGGTCAACTAAATATTGATGTCAATGAAGATACTTGTACTTGGAGTCTTGGTCGTAATGGTACTTTTACCGTTAAGGATGCTCGTTATAGGATTGACCAAAATATCCTTCCCACTCTTGCTCATGCTACTACTTGGGATAAATCTATCCCCCGGAAGGTCAATGTGTTTATGTGGAGGCTTTCCTTGGACCGACTCCCTCATAGATTGAATCTCTCTTCGCGTGGTATGGATATTCCGGCCATCTCTTGTCCTTCTTGCAATGCCAATGTTGAATCTGCTAATCATGTTTTCTTCGAATGCGACATTGCTACCGATATGTGGAAGCTCGTTTTTAGATGGTGTGATATTCCTCTTTTTCAAGCTTCTTCTTGGGATTCTTTCAATGATTGGATCATCTCTTGGCATGCTTCTAAAGAGAAAAAACACAGGTTCTATGTTATTACTACTTCGGTTCTTTGGTGGCTTTGGAGATACCGAAATAGCGTCACGTTTAACTCTCAACCGTTGAGGAAAAGTGATCTATTCGATAATGTTCGTTTCTCTTCATTTTCGTGGCTTCACAATAGGGACCATATGAAGTTATCTTGGAATGACTGGCTTATGTATCCCCTTTCGATCACGCGTAATGGCAATGGTTAGAGCTGCTTTTGGTTTTTTCCTGAAGCTGGCGTTCAAGTTCGCTGGGTTGGCGTACCTGTACGCCAAGGTTTTTTCGTTTGGCATCTTCGTCGGTTTTGAGGATGGTTCTTCTTTTCATCCTTCTCTCGGGACTTGTTTGGGGTTTCATCAAAATCCATCCCGAAGTGAAAACCGGTGGCTCGGCCTCCGGGATGGGGGGTTTTTCTTTTGCCGAAGTGAAAACCGATCCGTCGGCCTTCGTGTCAAAAGTTTTTTCATCCCTTTTGATTCCCTCGCAGTTAAAGTCTCGGGATTTTACCATTTTTTGATGTTATGTAATTCTTTTTGTTGACTCTATTGTACTTTAAGTTTCTAGCGTCTTGCTAGACTCTTTTTTATATATATTCCATCTTTGCCGTTCAAAAAAAAAAAAGTTATTAAGAAGCTAATATAAATTATTTAAACATATCATGCATAAAATAATTTGATTGATATCCATTAACAAATACCATAGTTAGCACACAAGTTAAATGAAACAAAATATGTAAAAATTGTTTGACCAGTCAACCTGTAGCATTAGAAGAATTTCTCAAAAGAAGAAAACCTGTGTATAAAATCAAATATTGTTCAAAAATTTTAAAAATTAGTTTAGACTGAAAACTGGATCGGACCAATCGAAAAAAATTGGTAGACATTCATCCAGTAGCATTATTCTATGCCTAAAAACCGGACCAGACCGAGCAAGACGAGATCAGATCGAAATCGTTGTGACCAAAACACCGGACCGAAATGTTCGGTTTGGTCCGGTTGGGTTTCTCGGTTTGATTCGGTCCAACAAAGCATAATGGCCGCATTTGCGTAAGACTAAACCGGACCAGACCCCGGAGCGAACATGAGGAAAAAGATTAACCGAGGACCTAACCGAAACGGTCCGGTCCGATCTGCGATTTATTATGCCCAATGTTGTGAAACCCGGTTCGACCTGGTCAACCAGTTCAACCGGTTCCGGTCGAAAAACAAGTCAAATTAAACCGGATCTGTTATTTTCGAAACCACTTAGACCCGCCCGGGCTTGAAGCGACCCGGGTCAACCCGGTTCTCGAGACTCGGCCGGGTTTTGTTTTTTTCATTCTTTTTGCAAATAAATCAAGTTAATCGTATATATTTCCGACGTAATTATATTTTTACATGTTATATATACATATATTTTGTATCATTGGAAAAAAAAATTTGGAAGACCGGGTTGCCCCGGTGGTCGAACCGGTAACCCAGTGGATTAGAAACCCGGTTTTCAAAACATTAATTATGCCCGGCCTTATGCAGGATAACTCTTGTTTGCCACAAGATCAATTAATTGGAAATGAAATAAATTACCTTCAACCGGTCGCATAGCGGAGCTTCAACCGTTGTTGTTGTTGTTGAATGTTCCTTTAATCACAATAACCACAATCAAGTTAATTAGCTTATAAGTCATTAGTTACGACACAAATGAACAATGCAAAATTCCATGGAATAAAAGGTTGTCTTACCGGGCTTTCATGTTTTTGTTGAAAACCTAACGCTCTCTCCAGTTTTTTGACAACCTGAATCATATCTGGACGTTGAGATCGCAACTCCTCCAAGCAATAATATGCTGTTTCTGAGAAGTTTTTTAACGATTGCGAATCCATTTGTTGTCGTAGAACGGGTTGGATAATATCACTGAGTGTGTTCCGTTCATAGTGCAAACGGGCAAATCGAGCAAAACTCCAATTATCTTCGCCTGAATTTGGAATAGACGCTACCCTCCCAAGCAAGACTTCAAACAAAACAACTCCGAAAGAGTAGACGTCTGACCTATGAGATAAAGCTTTGGTTTTTTCATAAGCTGGATCCGTATATTGTAACGTGCCATCATAATTACTAGGATGGTGAACACCAAGTTTTTTAACAATCATGTCAGCTCTAAGACCATGTAAGGTGGGTTCCCAGTTGTGATTTAACAAAATCTTGGAGCTCTTGATGTTACCATGTATGAAACTCTCATCATCATCATCATCTTCTATCTCAATATGGATGTAACACAATGCTCGCGCCACATCAACACATATATTTAATCTTTGCATCCAAGTGAGGGTTGAGCCACTTAGATGTTTGTCGAGACTTTCATTCACCTCATACTTGTATATATGGTATCCCTTATGGAATAAATTCATTTTTGTATCACCATCTAATTCTTCCAAATCATCATCGTCATCAGCCAGCTCCTCTGAAGCAACCTTAAATAGAGCTACGATATTTTTATGTATGTGATGGAGTGAGACCCACGCCTCGTTGTACGAAACATCTGGGTTTGTATATCTCCGTACAACAATAGGGATCGACTGTCCTGATTGATCAGTGAGTTGTCCTTTATAAAGTACAACAGAAGGAGTTTGTTTCATGAGATTCGCTTCAGAGAAGTTGTTGGTCGCTAATCTTAACTCTGACATTGGTAGTATTGGGTCATCAATCATTTCCAATCCCATTTTTAGGTTAATAGAAGGAAAACTGAAATTACAGAAATTGTGAAGGAAGGAAGACTGAAAATATGGAAATGAACAAGGAACAGACGCCCACGCGGCGGGTTGCAACGATAAACTTTTCAAAAGGGAATATTTTTTTCACAATTCCTACACCTGTGCCAAATATATAAATTAATAAAATCTATTAAACAATCACAAACAAAATTATTTTTGTATCTGCTTACTCTATCCCCTCAACTATATACCTATCTTCGTATATGCTTCATTCTCAAATACGCAAGCCAAAAAAAAAGAGTTAATTATGCTTCGTAAAAGTGTGCTTAACCCAAAACTGACAATAGTAATACTTGTGCAATGAAAAACCCACAAAGGACATATACAATATTCATTAGGTTTATATACATTTTTTCCTTTTTACTTAATCAAAATACCATTTGATTAAAAAATAAATGTTTTTTTATCATTAATATTAACTAATCAGCAGATTGTAAAGTATATCGGTAGTTTTAGTTTAGTTAAAAAATTATTATAAAAACTATTACTAAAATTTGGTGTAAAAGAAACCAGCATTAAAAGATTTGTTTCACTTTTTATCTAATTTTACAGTCTCTATAAGGATGAATTATTTACAAACCAAAAAAAGTAAGTAAATATATAAAATTTATACTACTGTAGTACATAGAAAAAGGTTAGAAAAGTGTGAGCACCTTGGGCACCTAAAAAATCTTTCACTTTCCCAATCTGTTTTTTGTCTCTCAACCAAACTTCTTCAACCTTTTTAGAGATTTGATTGATAAAGTTCAAATAAAAACCCAGCCAACCATCGTCATTAGCTCGGATCTGTTTGTTCACTTCATCAGCCACAATATAGTTGTGTGAGACCATCATATTTTCCCAGTGCATTTACCATTTTTTTTTCTTTCTCTTTAGATCTAAGGTGTGGTTAGTTTGCTTTATTGTTGATTTTTTTTTCCTCTAGTTTTTTGTTTACATCTTTACCGTTGTGACTTCTGTAGTTCACACTTCACACGAGCCACCCGGTGTTGCCACCAAAATCACGTGTCTGAAGGTGGGTTTCTGTTTTTGTGTGCGTGTGGTTTTTAATATAAAGTGGTGTGTTTGTGGATGGTGTGTGTGAGTTTGATGTTTGTTTTGAAAAGGATGAGTGGGTCAAATTTTTTCTACCTACTAATTACACTCAATAATTTGTTACTAGTATCGCTTAGCTCATACTAGTAGAAAAAAATACATATCCTTGTTTACGGTATAACCAAAGTTATAAATAACGTGAAGCGTGGCATAGCGACATAGCTAAGCCTTAAACTTTAGCGTAAGACGTGACGACATGACGTTTTTAAAGCATAATTTAAAGCGACAAATAATATTTAGAAATTTATAGATTTATATCATATTTTATAAATATATGAGTGGTAAATATTATTAAACTCGAGTCTCAATTCAAAATATTAGTAAACTCAAGCCCAAATCTCAAATTTTACAAAATCCTCTAAACACTTCAAAAAAAACTCGTCACGCCTTACGCCTTTTCACGCCTAGAGTCGACGTCTTGGTCTATTTCGTAACGTAGACGCCGCGCCTCGCACCTTGGCGCCGCCATGGCGCGTCTTTTAGTACCCTGAGTACAACACAGTGTTTTAACAGTTTGTGTTTCGTACCTTTTGACGGTTTAATACTTTTAACTTGTTAAACTTTATATTTTTGTTTCGTATTCTGCGTTTCACAGTTTTGCAATAATAAGTCTCAGCCTCAGCTCATTGGCCAAACAAGTTTACAAAAATACAAATCTCAATTTCAACTTATAATATCAGCCTTAGCACCAGCTTTAACCTCAATCACAGCCCTAACTCATTTCGTCAAACATACCCATAATAAATAAAATAAAAAAAAAATGAAAGACAAAGTAGCAAAAGTATTCAGGATAATGTGTAAAGTAATGTGTGGCTTTAATTATTCTTTATATTGTGTGGCTGTAGTTTGGGGCTTTCGTTATCGAATGCATACAATTTACTTTGACTATATTTTCATCTACTGGCCTCGCTCAAAAACACCAAAAGGCCCCAATGTTTATCAAATATATACTACTAGCATCTCATAGTCTCACTCCAAATGTTATTTTCATTTTCTATAACTTTTTTTTACTTTATCTCAGATTCTCAGTGCAATTAAATTTTTTGAAGCTGTATTAAACAAAATAAAGCAACACTAATACGATTAGTGCACTTTACAAAAACCAAGAAAGCTCCAGAATCATATATAAAAACGTATTGGTAATATTGGTCCTCAATCAACTCAATTTTTGAGTTGATCAAATTAAGTATAAAGTTAATTACATAAATGGTCCATGTGGTTGATACACAATTGCATTTTTTGTATAAAACGCATTTAATTACATCAATGGTTTATGTGATTCTTCAAATTGGGTAGACCGGTCCTTTGACCAAATTGACATCCAATTACACTGTTAAGTGGTAGAACCGTCATGGGCATTTTTGTTAGTTCACTCGAAAGTTACCCATTATTAAAAGTATGTATGGTGATAGTGGAGGTCTTGGTGTGTTAGGGGGATGGGAGGGGACTTAAAGAGTGGAGGGGTGTGGCGTGAGATTATTAAGATAGGTGAGGAATTGGGGGAGTTAGGCATTGAATTCCCTACTTCTTTTGTTGCTGATGTGGGGAATGGCATAGATATAGGGTTCTGGATTGATACTTGGATTGGCGGCTCGAAATTATGTGATAGTTTTCCTAGATTGTATCATTTAGATAGGAGAAAGGAGGCTAGGGTGGCGGAAAAAGGAAAATGGGTGGATAACGAGTGGCAATGGGAATGGGATTGGGTTAGAAATTTAAGAGGGAGGGTTTGCAAGGAGTTCGATGATTTACTCATTTTATTACAAAATGTTGTGATTTATAATGATTGTAGGGACACATGGAGATGGACGCTTCAAGAGGATGGCAAGTTTACGGTCAATGCGCTTACAAAGATGGTTGAAGAGAGATTGTTCAGGTTCGAAAGTCATGGTCAAGAAACTATATGGAATAAATGGATTCCTAAAAAAGTCAACATCTTCGTTTGGAGAGCTTTAAAAGGTAGGATTCCGGTTCGTGTGGAGCTCGACAAAAGAGGCATTGATTTGGATTCTATCCTTTGTCCATGTTGTGATAGTGTGGTGGAAACCTGTGAGCATAGTCTAGTTCTGTGCAACTTCGCTATGAGTGTTTGGGAAATGGTCTATAGATGGTGGAAGGTTGGGGATGTTAACGCTTTCTCTATTGGTGAATTATTTGCTTCCAATGGGAATGTTGATATTCCTAATCATGCAATCCGTCTATGGCAAGCGGTTAGATGGACGTCCGGCTACTTTATTTGGAAAGAGAGAAATATGCGTGTCTTCAAAGGTAAAGTCTCAAGTATAAATAAAATTGTTCAAGATATTCAATTAAAGAGTTACGAGTGGATCACGAGAAGATCTAAAAAGAAGATTGAAATGGATTGGCAACAATGGTTTTTGGATCCTCTAAAATGTCGCTTAGTCTTCAAGCCTTCCGAGTAAGGCTGCTTCTGGGAGGTCCGCTGTTAAGTTTGCTGATGCAAGTGTTGCTATTGTTCTTCTTTGTGAGCGTCTGTTCTAGTTTCAGGATTGTGTTTGTGGTGTGGTATTTTAGTGAGTGGCCCTGGTTTTGTGCTTGGGTCCTTTTGGTTTGTTTGTGTTTGTCTTGGTTTGGCCCTTTGTAGTTTTTGCTTGGTCTCCAATAGTCTTGTTGGAGTTTCTGTATGTTTTGGTTTTGTTCTATAAAAAGTCTGCTTTTCAAAAAAAAACTTATGCAGTTGACTTATACTTCCATTTTTATTAGACTACTCATCCCTCCATCCTCACTTCACTCTCTCACATGCAATCCATGTGATTGTTCTTTCTCGATTCATCATGGCTTCTCATAGTTTTGATTTTAATGTGCGTAAAGAAGGTTTAGAGTTTGGTATAGTAACACAATATGGTAAGAACTAGATGTGGCAAAATAGATGGCTTGGGCCGGGTTGGGTCATGGGTCTAGATGGGTCTACAAGAAACACGGGTCTAGATGGGTCAGGGTCTAGATGGGTTCGGTACCTTAATTTTTTTTAATGTTTGTTGTCCGTTGTCGACTGATTTTGACCGTTTTCGACCGATTTCAACCGATTTCGACAAATTTCCACCGTTTTCTACCCTTTTCGACCAATTTTGACCGCTTTCGACCGATTTTCACCGATTTCCATCGATTTCGACCGATTTCGACCGTTTTCGACCTATTTCGATCGAATTCGACCGTTTTTGACCGATTTTGACCGCTTTCGACCGATTTCCATCGCTTTCCACCGATTTCCACCAATTTCTACCGTTTTCGATCAATTTTGAATGATTTTGACCGATTTTGATCGATTTTCACCGTTTTTGACCGATTTCGACTGTTTTTGACCTATTTCGACTGTATTCGACCGATTTTGAACCTTTTCGTCTGTTTTCGATTGTTTTCGACCGTTTCGGAACCTTTTGGACCGACTTCATTCATTTTTGACCGTTTTCGTGTGCTTTTGACAGTTTTTTTTCATTTTCCTACGTTTTCAAGCTTTTTTGAACGTTTTGAACGTTTTCGTCTATTTTTAAAAGTTATGAGATGTTTTTGTACATTTTCGTCCATTCTTCTACAATTTGTTCGTTTACACACGTCCTTTTTTGTTTTTCTTTGTTTTCCTACGTTGCGTTCGTTTTCGTACATTTTGTACGATTTTATACACTTTTATACGCTTTTATACATTCTAATAAAAAGTACCAGAATGTATAAAAACGGATAAAACATTTGAAAACGCTCAAAAACGTATTTAAGCGTACAAAAATATAGAAAAACGTACAAAACGAACAAAAACCTAGAAAATCGTAAGAAAAGTACAAAAATGTAAGAAAACGTAAGAAAATGGACAAAAATGGTCGAAGACGTACGAAAACGGTTGAAATCGGTCAAAAACGATAGAAATCCGTCGAAATCGGTGGAAAACGGTCGAAAATGGTCGAAAACGTTCAAAATCAGTCGAAAACAGTCAAAGTCGGTCGAAAACTGACCAAATCAGTCGAAAATAGTGGAAATCGGTAAAAAAACGGTCAAAATCGGCCGAAATCGTATAAAAACGTTAAAAACGGATGAAAAGTTTTATACCCAACAAGACCCATCTATAAATATTAAGGGAGACCCAACTAGACCCGTCCCTTAAGAATATTTACCCAACTAGACCCATCTATAATATTAAGGAAAATGCTAGACCCATCTATAAATTTATGAGAAACCCATCTAGACCCATCTATAATATTAAGAAAAAATGCTAGACCCATCCATAAATTTAAAGGAAACCCATTTAGACCCATCCCTAAAAAATATTTAATCAACTAGACCCAATTTTAACCAATGGGTCTAAAATTGCCACCTCTAGTAAGAACATACAGCATTTTCAAGTTTCTTTCAATTTTGTTTGTGGTTTTGAATGTACAATTGTTGTTAATGTTATGGGGTTTTGATTGCAGGTGGTAACCCAAAGTTAGTTTCCTTTGAAATCTACCATGGCGGGTGCTTTACACCAGCACCTAGCAGGTCTTACATTGGTGGACATGTATCATCTGTTGATGTTATTGATATTGATAAGTTTGGTTACATGACCTTAAAGAAATGGTGGTTAAACTTGGTTATGGTGTAGCAGACTTGATGTACTACTATTTTTTGAGACCAAGATTAAGCTTAGATTATGGTTTGCACCTTTTGCCTGTTGATGATGATGTGTTAGAGTTGGCAAAGCATGTTAAGGATTATAAGATCGTTTTAGTGTATGTTAAACATGGAAGTACTAATCTGGAAACTATCTTTGCTACACCTAAGAATGGAGTTACAATAGCAGTTGATAATCAGTTAAGAAAAGCTCCTATAGAAATTGATAGCAGCCCCCCTAATGTGAATGTGAATTTAACACCTATGTGTTATAGGAATTTGACAAAAGAGCAGGAAAAAGTTAGCTCTAAGGCATTAAGCATTAGTGAAGTAATAAAGAAATTGAGTAAAAACATCATACTAGTTATGATAAAGGACCAATTGTATAAGAGACTGATCCCTTTGATGATCTTGATGAGATACTAGGTGACTATGGAAACACTGAGAAGGAGATCACTCAGAAGGATATAATAGTTCATGTGGATAACAGTTTTATAGTTGAGAATGTTGTTGATTGTGATATGCTATATGAGACAGAAAGGGTTAGCCCTATATGAAATTTCAAAGTAATTGAGGTGGATAGGGATAACGAAACAGAAGAAGAGAACGATAAGAGTGCCACAAAAGAAAATTATGCAAGTGGTAGTGAAGCGGATGGCTAAGAGGATTTTGATTATGGTCCAAAGGATGATGAAGGGTTTGATGTTGATGACTATATACTTGAAGATGTTCGTGTAAGTATGAATAATTTCAATTTCAATCCAGACACAAAACATAATTTCAATCTTGAGAGGAGATCTCAACTTAAGGAATCAAAAAGAATAGGCAAGGCTAAAAACCAGAGTCACAATAAGTATAACTTCTACTTTGGCCAACAATTTGCTCATAACAAATTTGTGAAGGAAAGAGTTAAGAAACATTCAGTTGAAACTAGGAGAAAGCTAATTTTGATAAAAAAATGATAAAGAAAGATTAAGAGTTAGATGTGAAGGGGTAATACCAGCCTTGCTCTTTTTGTTGGCACTCATAGTGGTATGGGCAAAAATGTATTTTTACAAACCAAATGTGGTCCCGTCATTAGAGAGAATAACAATAGTGGGAAGCATAATTTTTTGGGAAAAGAAAAAACAGTAAAGGGGAAGGGTAAAAAGGTCATTAAACAAAAGAAAAAGGACAAATACCCATGTCCTTATGCAATGCTTGTTGCATACATAAATGAAGGCAGATGAGAGGTAAGAACATTAAATGAAGATCACAAATGCCTACAATCAAGACAAATAAAAGCATGTACATCTAGGTCTCTTTCAGATCATGTTCTGCAAACACTTGCTATTAATCCTGATATTCCTGTGAGGGCAGTTCAAGATCAAATGCAGATGTTAATACAAATAAACCGATAAAAACGTTTATTTTATTTTACGATCTTTTCATGTTTTGTTGATAACAATTAGAAAAATCTATATGAGAGTAAACTATTTAAACTAACACATAAACATTACTTTTCTATTTTTAGCATTACTTTGAATTACAAGTAAATTATGCAAACCATTATTTATATCATGGATAACATCATCATTTGCAGCATATCTTAGGGCAATCTTACAAGATTACATATGATCTCTCAAGATTTTGCAAATCAAAATTCAGATTTTGTTACTGTGCGCCGGTTCTGTTGATGTATACTGGCCGGTTTTGTTCTGCAACAGAATTGGCAGAACCGGCCAACAGTAGAATTTTTTGCTATAAATACCAAGTCACTTCTCATGTTTCACTCACCTCTTTCTAACTTGAAATCCTCTAATCTACTGATCATTCTCTCTATTCTTTCATAGTTTTATTTTGCATTTTGTAAGTAATTCTCTTCAAAGAAGAAATTGCCAAACACCCCCTTTGAAACGATCAAGTTCCAATAATCGTGTTTCGCATCTCCATAGCATCTTCAAGTTCACATTGCTGAATCTTGTACATCTTTTAGTAGTTGTAGTTGTATTCATCATCATTGTAAATCAAGAGTAGTGTTGTTGGGTTGATTCTACCGTATGAAGAATCTGGTATTTATCGTTGTACCGTTAAAAGGTGTAAGCAACGTTGTGAGGCTTCTCCGCCGGTTAAAGTTGATTGGTGACAAGTGTTTACGAACTCTCAAGTAGGTGACTCGGAGAGTGGAGTAGGGCAAGGAAGGTGTCCTTGTAGCCAAACCACTATAAATACTTGTGTCTTGGTTAAATCTTTCTAACTCTTACTTTTACTTGCTTTATTTCCCATTCATCAAACATCAATATTGTGCAAACTTCACATAAGATCATAACAAAATTTTAAAAAGTATAAGAAACTATTCACCCCCCCCCCCTTCTAGTTTTCCACAATTGGTATCAAGAGCAAGGTTATCAAAGCTTTTTAAAATATATTGTATTTTAAAACTTTAAAACGATTATGAATTCGAAAAACTACAAAAAAGGTAAATCTATGCAACGACCACCTCTCTTTGAGGCTAATTGTTTTATATATTGGAAAAACCGTTTTGAAACTTATGTGAAGTCTAAAGATATTGATCTTTGGTATATTATAGTTTATGGTAATTACAAACCTACCATCAAAGATAAAGATGGTAAGGATGTAATCATCACTTATGAAAAATTTGATGAAAACCATAAGAAAATGATTTCCAAAAATGATGAAGCAAAAATGGTTTTATACAATGCTTTGCCCAAAAAGGAATATGAAAGAATTTTCATGTGCGATACGGCTCAAGATATTTGGAAATCCTTAATAATTACCCATCAAGGTAACAAACAAGTTAAGGATAACAAAATAGACCTATTTGTTCAAAAATATGAAGAATTCATTATCTCGGATGATGAAACTATTGATTGTGCTTTTGCTAGATTTAATACTATTATTACATCACTAAAAGCACTTGATGAATCCTTTTCAAGTCGTAATCATGTTAGGAAATTCTTGAGGGCTCTTCCCACTAAATGGCGTCCGAAGGTTACGGCAATAGAAGAATCCAAGGACTTATCAACACTACCTCTAGACGAGCTTATCGGCAATCTAAAAGTTTATGAGGTAGTACTTGAAAAGGACTTGGAGATCTCTAAGAACAAGAAAGAAAAGTACAAATCACTTGCTCTCAAAGCAAGAAAAGTCCTAAGTGAAGAAGAAGCAACCTCTTCGGATAGCAATGATGAAGAATACGCCATGGCGGTAAGAGATTTCAAAAAATTCTTTAGAAGAAGAGGCAAGTTTGTTCGTCAACCTCATGACGACAAAAAGAACTTCTGGAAAGTAAAAAAAAGACAAAAAGGAGAAGGATGATCGAAGATGTTTCAAGTGTGTAGATCCAAATCACTTCATTAGTGATTGTCCCAAACACTCATTCAGTAATCAAAAGGCGTTCGTTGTCGGGTGTTGAAGAGATAGTGAAGATGATTCCAAGAAGGAAGAAATATGTCTCATGGCACTTGACAACAATGAGGTATTATCCAACACTCCTTACTATAGTAGTTCATCTTTAGATAATGAGTCATGGCAAAATGAGTATGATAAACTATGCAAAATCAGTCTTAGAATTATCAACAAAAACAAACAACTAAAGGAAAAAAATGAAGTACTTAAAAAGAAGGCTTGTGAACTTAAAACAAAAGTAGAACAACTAGAAAGAAACAAGGAGATTAGCCTTGAATGTGAGTCATGTGTCAACCTTCAATCTAAAATTAGCTCACTAACTTTAAAACTGGCTAGTTTCAAAAATAGTAGTTCATCTTTGCAAGAAACGCTTGAAATGCAAAAACCATCAAAAGATAAACATGGAATAGGATACACAGATGACATAGCTTCTACTAGGAATATTGAAACCAAAAAGTTGAGTCCTAAAAATGTCAAAATGCTCTTTGTAGAACCCGCGTTGCCGGTTCCCTCTGCAAGAGAACCGGCTAGTTCAGACGAACCGAACCGGCCTTCTGCAGAAAATACATGAAATGGAAAAAATGTAGGAACCAACATTTTAAAGAAAAATGACTCCGTGTTAATAACTAGAAAGTCTGCTTTAAACATTTCTAAGAGTGTCAAACAACCACCAATCTTAAAACTCGGCCAAGGGCTTGGAAAAAGTAAAATCCAAACACACCCTAAAACTCCCCATAGGAACTCCAACACACTATATCCTAAAAGCAACTATCATCAAGTTAGTTGGAACTATGGAACACAACAAGAATATTAGTTCCAACCTACTATGATTAACCAATGGGGTCCTTGTCCTCCATATCCATACATAAGTCAACCAAACGGTATGCATAACTCTAACGAACCCATGAGATATTGGGGACCGAATGCTTGAGTTGATTTATGAATTAGGTACGTCTAAAAGTCAGATTAGAACCGGATGAATGGATCAAGGGTAGTGGGTGCTCAAGACACATGACGGGCAACAAAGATCTATTCTCATCTTACAAGACTATAGACGGAAGTAATGTGGTGTTTGGTGGCAACACTAAAAGCAAGATCTTCGGAAAAGGTACAATCACTCATAACTCTCTCACCATTCATGATGTTAGTCACGTAGAAAATTTAGGATTTAACTTAGTTAGTATAGGGCAAATATGTGATAAAAAATGCAAAGTGGTATTTAGTGAAACCGGTGGCGAAATAATTAAAGACGACATTACCATAGGAAAAGGAATTAGGAAAAATGGTCTTTACATAATGAAAATGGGAAAGTCTCCAAAAGATAGTCTTTCTCTAACCTCAATAGATGATACTTTGACCTTATGGCATCAAAGATTGGGTCACCTTATACAATCGCTATCATATAAAGAGCTTGTTAGGAATTTGCCTAAACTAAAATTTGAAAGTCATTTTTGCGATGCTTGTAATATTGGAAAACAAGTACACACAAGTCATAAACCTAAAAATATGGTTTCAACTACTAAATGTCTAGAACTTTTACGCATGGACTTGTTTGGTCCATCGGCCGTCCAAAGTTACGGAGGAAACTTCTACTCTTTTTGGTCATCTCGAACGATCTATTCATGATATACATGGACAAGATTTTAAAAACACAAAAATAAAGCTTTGACAACTTTGATGAAATATTAAGTAAATAGATTCAAATTCAAAGGGTTGATTGCTTGCCTCAATTATATTCTATTGTAACGCGGAATCATGGTCACGGGGAAATTTGATAATGAACGTACAATTTAGAGTTTTTTATTTGTGATGTAATGGTATCACTCATAACTTTTCGGCTCCAAGTACTCCACAATCAAATGGGGTAGTAGAACGTAAAAATCTAACTTGCATGAAACAATGGTAGAACATTGATTAATGAACAATCTTTCCTTAACTTTTTGGTGTAATGCCGATGTCGACACCTCCACTTATATCTTAAATATGATTCTTTTTAGACCTTTCCTTGGAAAAATTCCTTATGAGATTTTCAAAGGTAAAAAGCCCTCTTTGGAATATTTTAAAGTTTTTGGTAGTAAATGCTTTATCCTGAACACTAAAGACTATCTCACAAAATTTGATCCTAAATCCACCAAAGGTATATTCCTCGAATATTCACCTAACAGTAAAGCCTACATTATTCTAAACAAGGAAACCATAAGAATCGAAGAATCTCTTAATGTAAAATTCAACGAAAATCCTCCTCCTAAGTCACCACCTTTAGAAGATGATGATGTGCTTGAATGTGAAATTATAGAAAACCAAGAAAAAGACTTAGAAATCAAGAAAAATGAACCATTAAACAAACAAATCATAAACATCAAAGAATCTAAAGATCATCCCTTAGAAACCGTCATAGGTAATCTAAATGAAAGAACCTTAAGATCTCAAGTTTAAAATCAAAGCAATTTCTTTTGTTTTGTATCCTCCATAAAACCCAAAAACATAAAAGAAGCCATATAAGACGAAAATTAGACTATGGCTATGCAAGAAGAACTAAATAAATTTTAAAAAAATGACGTTTGGAGTCTTGTCCCTCCTCCCAAAAACCAAACTATCATAGGTACAAAATGGGTCTTTAAAAACAAACTACATGAAAATGGCGTTGTGTCCAGAAATAAAGCTCGACTTGTTGCTCAAGGATACAATCAACAAGAAAGAATAGATTTCGATGAAACCTATGCTCCCGTAGCAAGATTAGAATTTATAAGAATCCTTCTTGCATATGTTTCTGCACATGACTTCAAGCTTTATCAAATGGATGTGAAAAGTGCTTTCCTAAACAGTTTTATAAATGAAGAAGTCTATGTCGCTCAACCCTCTCGGATTAATTGATTTTGAAAAACCTAACCATGTCTTTAAACTCAAAAAGGCTCTTTACGGTCTTAAACAAGCACCCAAAGCTTGGTATGATAGACTCAATGCCTTTCTTCTTGACCACTCATACACCATGGGCTTGGTAGATAACACTCTATTTACCAAGAAAAAAGATTCACATATCATCATCGTCCAAATCTACGTGGACGACATCATCTTCGGATCAACTTGTCAAGACCTATGTGATGATTTTTCAATAATCATGCACGACGAGTTTAAAATGAGCATGATGGGTGAATTGAATTTTTTCCTTGGTCTACAAATCAAACAACTAGAAGATGAAATCTTTTTTAACTAATCTAAATATGTTAAAGAAATGCTCAAAAAATTCGGTCTCGAAGACTCTAAACCTATCAAAACTCCTATGTCATCTGAAACCAAACTCACTCGAGATGAAGACGGTGAACCCATTGACGACACTAAATATCGTGGGATGATTGGTAGCCTCCTCTATCTAATGGCTAGTCGACCAGACATCATGTTTAGTGTTTGTCTATGCGCCCTTTTTCAAGAAGCTCCAAAAACTTCCCACCTTGGAGCAGTAAAAAGAATTTTTAGATGTGTTAAAGGAACTACTCACCTAGGATTATGGTATCCCAAAGGAACGGGAGTGGAAACCATTGTTTATGCTGACTCTGATCATGCGGGAGACTATGTCGATCGTAAAAGCACAAGCGGTGTGTGCACATTCATGGGATGTTGCCTCACATCGTGGTTCTCCAAGAAACAAACCCCCTAGCCATCTCAACCACCAAAGCCGAATATGTTTCCGCCGAAAAAGTTTGCCAACAAGCTTTATAGACGAAACAAGCTCTTATAGACTATAACATCAACCTAGATGACATACCCGTCTTTTGTGACAATAAAGGTGCCATTGACCTAAGTAAAAATCCCGTCCTATACTCTCACAGCAAACATATAGAAATCCGACACCATTTCCTTCGTAACAATGTTCAAAAGGGAAATATCTCCATTGAAAAGGTCTCCTCCGAAGACAACATAGCCGATATCCTAACCAAACCTCTCAAACGTGAACCCTTCAACCTACTTAGACTAGGTCTTGGGCTCATGGAACCTAATGCCTAAAGGTAAGATTTCTAACCTTCCTATTTCTCTCTGAGTCTTCGAATCTATTTACTAAATAAAAAAATGAAAATGTTCATGGATTTTTTTCTATATATATATACGCATTATATAAACTACTATAGGTACTCATTTTTTTTCTTCACCTTTCATTTTTATCAAATAAAACCCGAACGCATTCTTACAATTCTTACAAGTCTGCATTATTTAATACAAAAATAAAAACGTTTTTCTCATTTGCATCTTATTTGTCTCTTGAACGTCTATAAAGAAACACATGGTCAATATGTCGTTTCAAACACGTTCAATTGTAGCTACATCAAAATAAGGAGACTTTGGGTTATCTCAAGTATATCTATCTTTTTATATTTTTTTGGTCAAGATAACCGCACCTCCAACATCACATCATGTACTAGAAAAATATTTGTTTTCTGCAGACGTCGGTTCCTTTGTTTTTTCAAATCCGGTTCTCTTCTTTTAATGGAACCGGCAGAACCGGCGACACTGTACTACAGTTTATTTAAATACGAATTTCAAACTTCTACCACAACAAATTCCCATCAAAACTAATCTATCAGCTCTTAGGCTTTAGAAGTTGACTCTAGCCAAATCCAATGATTAGATTTTCACTAAGATATCAAGTAATGCATTAACTCTAAAAAAATTATCTATAAAAAGGCTTGATCCAAACACTAGTTATCATATCATTCAAGAAACATTGAAAATGCCTAAAGAAAGGAAACTTAACCTTAAGCGCACCGCTGGGATTAGTGTTCGTTCTTGTTGTTTCTCCAACCCTCGACCGGTGTCACCTCCCTATCATACTCTATCACTGCCCATCGATTATCAAACGACTCCTCTATTAACCCTAAATTCTACACCACCACTTTCTTTGGGAATCTCACCAAGCAAAGTCCTACTCACTCCAAAGTCAACACCACCACCCTTGACCTCTCCTCCATTGGCTCTAACCCAACCATCTAAACACTCCTCGCCATTAGCCATAAACTTATATCCCATTAAACTTTTGTTTTCCACTCCTCCCTCTTCCCCTAAAACTTTCTTTGACACACTAGAAGATCTTCCTCCTAAAACAACAAACCCTCCACCACCTAGACCATCCTTTGACTCCATTGAGCGCTTGGCCAATGAACCTCCACCCCTTCCGGCTATGGAACCTCCTCTTCCACCATTACCACCACAACCTCCTAATTTCCCCCAAATCCTCCTTCAAACTTCCCACCACTTCCGCCATTAGAATCCAACAATCCTTTTCCTTTGCTAACTCATGAGATGTTTTGTGAACATTGCTAACGCACCCAAGTTGTTGTAGACAATCTTCGGGATGAAATGCGATTCATTCTCAATCACATCCTAGACCGTCTCAACGTTCTTGCGCATAATTACTAGACTAGGAAATTAGAAATAAGAATAAATCATATTTCGTTAAGAATCTCTTGTCTTTTTAATGTTACGAATGTTGTAATTCGAAATTAATCAATGTTGTAATGCTTGTCTTGTTATTGTATGTTGTTAATAATTTATTTGCTCAAAAAAAACTTTTTTTAAAGAAACCCGCAGGTTTGACTTTTGAGGTCAGCCGGTTCCATCGGCTCCCAAAGTCGGTTCCATTCAAGGGACAGAATCGCGGACGCCGGTTCTACAGTAGGCACTTTTAGTGCTTTGGCTCCTAACTTTTCTTTTGCAGGTACTCTTAGAGCAAGGGGAACACATCTTTTTATGTCTAACATTCTTTTGCAGCATATTTAGCACCCGTCAAGGGGGAGCTTTCCGCATTTACACATATTGGATACCTTTTCGTGACCTTTGCATCTTTTTGTTTCGACAAAAAGGGGGAGAAGGGAAGTAAAACAAACATAAAGGAAAAGGGAATTCTAAAACTTGATCCAAAACAAATTCATCTTAACTAATTTACTTCCATTAGATTTTAGTTTTGTCATCAACAAAAAGGGGGAGATTGTTAATACAAATAAACCGATAAAAACGTTTATTTTATTTTACGATCTTTTCATGTTTTGTTGATAACAATTAGTAAAATCTATATGAGAGTAAACTATTTAAACTAACACATAAACATTACTTTTCTATTTTTAGCATTACTTTGAATTACAAGTAAATTATGCAAACCATTATTTACATCATGGATAACATCATTATTTACAACATATCTTAGGGCAATCTTACAAGATTATATATGATCTCTCAAGATTTTGTGAATCAAAATTCGGATTTTGTTACTGTGCGCCGGTTCTGTTGATGTATACTGGCCGGTTCTGTTCTACAACAGAACCGATAGAACCGGCCAATAGTAGATTTTTTGGCTATAAATACCAAGCCACTTCTCATGTTTCCCTCACCTCTTTCCAACTTGAAATCCTCTAATCTATTGATCATTCTCTCTATTGTTGCATAGTTTTATTTAGCATTTTGTAGGTAATTCTCTTCAAAGAAGAAATTGCCAAACACCTCTTTGAGACGATCAAGTTCTAAGAATCTTGTTTCGCATCTCCATAGCATCTTCAAGTTCATATTGCTGAATCTTGTACATCCTTTAGTAGTTGTAGTTGTATTCATCATCATTGTAAATCAAGTGTAGTGTTGTTGGGTTGATTCTACCGTGTGAATAATCCGGTATTTAGCTTTGTACCGTTAAAATGTGTAAGCAAAGTCGTGAGGATTCTCCGCCGATTAAAAGAGATTGGTGACTAGTGTTTACGAACTCTCGAGTAGGTGACTCGGGGAGTGGAGTAGGGCAAGGAAGGTGTCCTTGTAGCTGAACCACTATAAATACTTGTGTGTTGGTTAAATCTTTCTAACTCTTATTTTTACTTGCTTTATTTCCCATTCATGAAACATCAATATTGTGCAAACTTCACATAAGATCGTAACAAAATTTTGAAAAGTATAAGAAAACTATTCAACCCTCCCTTCTAGTTTTTCACAGCAAAAACATTTTGATGCGAGAATCTCAAATATGAAAGCTTTTAAGGCGAAGAGAATTACAAGTGATAAAATGCCACTTAGTTTCAAGGAGCATTATTTAATGCTTAGAGAATACGCCCAAGAGTTGATTAATCAAAATCCAAGCACAACTGTTAGGATTAATGTCCATGAAGAACCAAATCCAAAGTCTTCAACAAAAACTTTTAGAAGGGTGCATGTGTGTTTGCGGGCTCTTAATGAAGGTTTCAAAGCTTGTGAAAGAAAACCAACTGCTAACCGTGCACATCAACCAACAAAATAAAAAAAATAGTCAATGTATATACAACAAACCAATTTTCATTATTGCACTACCGAAACAAACTGCTCCTTACATCATTTGGATCAGAATACAAAACATAATAAGATTAAATTACATAAACACCAAAAGACAACATCTTCAACCTTGTACTCATGCAAGAAACCACACAAAGAACAAAGAACAAGGAATTCAACAAACCCTCAAAGGGTGCCCAAACGGGACTTAAAAGAGAAACACTCTTTTCTTATTCAATAATCAATCACTGTCCTCCAACATAAATGTATTACAATTATTTATACTATAATAGAGTCTTGGAAAGAAAGCCAAGATCTTTTCTAAAACTAATAATAAGGAAACAAATAATAATTTATAACTCTTAATAATCTAGACAAATCTTTATATAAAAATAACATAATCAATTATAATAAAAGATAGATTATGACAACCATAAGTTGTCATCTTTACCCTTCCATCTTCTCGAACCAATTGACTTGACTTTCGTGTCGACCGAAGAACCGACGGCTAAGCCAGAGGAGTTGGAGCTTGAACATGCCCTGCATCATTCTCCTCCTCTTGGAAAAGACTTGTCCTCGAGTCTTGTCTTTCCAAGTCTCGAACTCTAAAACTTTCTAACCTCCCTCCGTTTCCTTAACACGGCTTCTCTATGGAGAATCACGTTCCATCATGCCAACCATTCGATAAGATCATCCGGGTGAAGTGACATCATCCTCACTCACGTGACCGTTGCCTCACTTCGGCGATTCTACGGTTAGCTTGATTTTGGAATCCGTCTTGAAGTTCCTTCACTTGTTTAAGGAGGTCTTCATTCTCTACAACACATGGTCCTCATTGGTTAGTCGGGTCGTTGCCTCATCCGGCGAATCTACGAGTTATGTAACCAAATGGTTTTCGACGTCGCGCGGATCGGGATCGTTGCCTACTTCGGCGTTCTACGATTACCACCCCTGGGGGTACGTCATATAATCAGGTCCAAAGTCTTTGGTGACTTTTGCACGCTTACTTCTTCTTGGTTCAACATTCTCCTGTGGAACATCATAATTGTTATCTGTTTCATCTTGAGACAACTGATCATTCATTACTCTTTTCCTTAAATTTGAGATTTGTTTCTCTTTATCCTTATAAGGAAAGATATTCTCAAAGAATTCTGCTTTAACAGATTCTATAATTGTATTATTGCTTATGTCCTCTACATTGGATTTGTAAACCAAGAACATATAAGCAGCACTATTTTTTTGTTGGACCAAGATAAACACAATCAACTGTTTTTTGTCTAAGTTTTGTTCTCTTTGGTAAAGGTATTTGAACCTTTGCCAACCCCACACTTTCATCCTTTTATTAGAAGGTTATTTTCCTTTCTATAATTGATATGGAGATTTGTCACTCTTTTTATGAGGAATTTTTTTAATATTGTGTATGCAGCAAGACATGCTTCACCCCAAAGACTATGAGGAGCCCCTAAAGTAAATAACACTGAATTGATCATATTCTTCAATGTTCTATTCTTACGTTCAGCCACTCTATTTTGTTGTGGAGTGTATGGGGCTGTTATTTGGTGTACAATACCAAATGTAGAACAAAATTCAGCAAAGTCATTGGATTCATATTCTTCTCCTCTATCATACCTTAGAATTTTGATCATTTTGTCTTGTTGATTTTCAACTTCTGCTTTATATGTCTTAAACATATTCAAAGCTTCATCTTTGGTATTTATTAAATACACATAACAAAATTTACTGCAATCATCAATGAAAGTAATATAATAATTCTTTCCTCCTCTTGATGGAGTTGATTTGAAATCACATAAATTAGTATGTATTAAACCAAGTATTTCATTTGATTTTTCTATAGATTTATGTGAATTACTTGTGTATTTAGATTCAACAAAATTTTCACACTTGCATATTTTATCCTTAGAACATTTAGCCAACATGCCTAAACTTATCATTCTTTGCAAGGAACAAAAATTAACATGGCCTAATATAGAATGCCATAAGGAAGAAGGATCAATCATGTACACAGAAGTGGTGCTAGTGCCCGCGTTATTATTATTAATAACATTGTCATCAGTTACAACACTTAGTTTGAAGAGTCTCTCATCGAGGTAACCTTTTCCAACATACACACCACCTTTAGTGATTACAAATTTATCTGATTCAAATACAAGTTTGAATCCCTTATTACTAAGAATAGGGCCAGAAATCATATTCTTGGTGATGTTTGGCACATGCAACACGTTTGAGAGTACAAGATCCTTTTTAGAAGTCAGCTTTAGTATGACTTTCCCTTTTCCTTTCATCTTTGAAGCGGTTCCGTTCCCCATGAACATTGGTTCTGATTCATTCACCTTTTGGTAAGATACAAACATCCTTCTTGAATTGCAGATGTGCTTTGTGGCACCTGTACCAAGCCACCAATCAACAACATTATTGGTTAAGAAGGATTCAATTACACCTGTAAATTCTTTTGGAGACTCCACATGGTTTTCTTGGTTGGAATTTCCTCCAGAATTTCCGCCTCCATATTCTTTCTTGTGGCGACAATCCTTAGCTTTATGCCCAGGTTTCCCACAGACCCAAAAATGATAAACTTTCTTGAAGTTGTTGTTCTTTTCTTGGGTGTAATCTTTCTTTCCATCCTTAGAATATTTCTGTCCAGAACCACCACCATTTTTGCCTTTGTTTTTGTAATTGGACTTGGATTTGGAAGAGATTTCTCCAACCATGTTTGTATTTAGTTCTATTGAATTTGCATCAGCCTCTTCATTCATCATGTTATCGTCCTCAACACGAATTTTGAGAACAAGTTGCTCAAAACTCATATCATCAGTCAAGTATTTAAGATATAACTTAAAATTTTTCCAAGATTGGGGTAATTTTTCAATAATATAACAAATAAGAAAGTTAGAGTTTATACCCATGCCTTCTACTTCCATATCATGGACAAAGATTTGAAGTTCTTCCACTTGCTTCACAACAAGTTTGCATCATTCATTTTGAAATTCTGGAATTTTACAACAACAAATTTCTTAGAACATGCAACTTGAGTCATGTATTTCTTTTCCAATGATTCTCAAA
Source organism: Tanacetum coccineum (assembly GCA_026074375.1). Classification (NCBI taxonomy): domain Eukaryota; kingdom Viridiplantae; phylum Streptophyta; class Magnoliopsida; order Asterales; family Asteraceae; genus Tanacetum; species Tanacetum coccineum. Next base: position 32,312 of record BQNB010052114.1, read on the forward strand.
TCTCCCTTGCAGTTGCAAAGGTTAAATAAATATCATACATAGAATCATCCAAAGCATTCAAAATATAATTTTTGCAATTATATTCATTATGATTCCATTGTGAGGCGGCCCATTCATAGTCTGCCATTTGTGCCTTAGTTGGAACATTCTGTCCATCCACCACATACGAATCTACTGGTTCGGAATCCGTAAGAACATATGACACATGCAATGATGTCAAGTAAAACAACATCTTTTGTTGCCAATGACGAAAATCAGACCCTTTGAACTTTTCAGGTTTTTCAACATGAGATTTTAGTATGGTTTTATCCATCTTGAAAATTCTGTTTTAGATTGTTAGGAATTATATTACAATAATATCAAAGATTATAATAAACGCGATTGAGGCCTGCTATTAACAGTGTCCTAAAACAAAATTCTGCCCGAATTGGTGCAATTGTTTTGAGGATATAACAATCAATTCAAGAAAAACTTGAATCTATCGAATCTAATATTGTTTTATGATGGATTTGGAGAGTATTTTTTGTGTTTTTTGATGAGGAAAACGTTGGAATGAAGTCCCTATTTATAGGGGAACTCGTGACTCTTCAAATGGCCACATTGGTTCACAAAAAGGTGCAATTAGTGACGCTTTAGCGACAAAAAAACCATCACATACGTTAATGTTATCGTGAACAGCAATGTCGCGATGGTTCACATAGTGGGAAAACATTCCTGAAGTTAAATAAGACACCATAAAAACGATTACAGTTACGTCTCTACATTGTATGTCATTAAATACTTTATTTGTTCCTACTACTAGTTGCATATACTCTGCGAAGTGGTCCTTGTGTTATTTTAGTTGTAAGTGCTAAAGTAATACGTAGCTTTGATTTGTCTTTATAATGTGTGGCTTTCATTTTATTTAGTTTGATTATATTTGTATCAGCGATCTACTAACCACACTTAGAAATACCAAAAGGCCCCAATGTTTTATCAAATAAGTTATACAGCTTCATAGTCTCTGACTTACCTAAATGATACTAATGAATGTATATACTTATCTGTTATAAACATTAAACCAATACTAAGAGCTGAAACGGTTTTCATCTTAATAAAAAGGAACTAGCTAAAAAAATAAGCTTATGATACATTGCTAAAAATAAGCTTTAGGTACATAAAAGTTTTACCAATTAAAATAAACCAAGGATATAAATTATGAATCATGATACAATTCTTAAATCATCTACCGGTGAGAAAATTTTCTTATTTGGATGAATAAAAAATAACTAATCACAAATAAGCTAAGTAGCTAATATACCTGATTTAATTGGTTAAGACATACCTATGGAGTTCCACCCTCAGGTCATGGGACAAAATCAAGCACGCTTACACCACATTTACATTGAAACAATAAGAAAAATAAAAGAATATGTACCCATTGCTGTAGCAACTAGAGCTTAATTAACGGCATTATCAGCAACCATAAGAGAACCAACCTGTTGTCATGAAGAAAGATTTTCTGCTCCAGCAGCTACTAGCATGATCCCACAATTCCCTCACCGGATAATAACCATCTATACTAAAATTTGGAGCATCTTTTTGCCACATACCAAAGGTTTCACAAAACTTTGCAATGCCTTCATGCTTTAGGAGACCCTCGAGTACATAACAGAATTCTATGACACTCACTTATAGTTTAACCATAACTTTGACAAATATAGCATCTTTCAAGAAAAATGGACATGAGAACTTAAACTAACTTGAAATGATTATATGTCGATTTCCCTCAAGTCAGAATCAGTAACGATCTCCGCTATTCCCAAGAATCCCATATAAATATGCATTATCTAGTATGCTTTGAAGTATACATTCACTTTTAAGTGACATAGAGTATTACCTTGATAGGACCTCTTATTGCTACTGAGGCACGTGAGGTGCACGTAATTTACTCCCAAAAGTTATAACAACCTTTCCCGCCTAATTCCCTTTTGAATACCAAAGTCGTAGAACTTCATTTACAACTTTGAATTTGAATTTCTTTCTCTAATTCTCTCTGTAATCATTGTGTAACAATTACCCTATTTGATAATCAACTAATCTTTCAACTTTTCTTTCTTATCTCTTAATTTGTCTAAGTTAGTTGTTAATCCTTTATCGATTCTTAAGTGAGTCCTAGAGGCGTATATCATACCAACAATGATATTAAAACACAGAAGTGGCAAACGGGTCGGGTTGGGTCGTGGGTCAAACAAGTCATAGGTCAAATGGGTGATTCTTTAAGAGTGGGTTAAATGGGTCATGGGTCAAACAGTTTAGAAATATATAGTACTTCAAGTTACCAAATGAAGTCACATTACCGGGGTGTTTGGCATTACGTACAAAATCATCTTATTGTTGCATTTTCAAGACACATACAATGAGTTATGCTGCTTAGGTATAGTGAAACTGGTTCTAGTTATCTAATATTGGGTTTAGATAATGAGTTTAGATTGATGTTTGTCGTATTGGCTTATTGAAACTGCTTTTGACATAATATTAAGGGTGTTTAGGATTGCTCATCGAAGATACTTGTGTTATTATTTGTTAGTAAAATAGTGTTGTGAACACGTAATTTAAAGTTATTAATATCGAAAAATTGATAAGAAGATAAGCCATTTTCAGGGGGTTAGGTATTGCATTTGAAAAAACAGCGTTTCCCTAAAAAACACATATAATCACATATTTTAAAAATGGTTTACGGTCTACCAGACACCAGTTTCTGATTATGTGCGTTTTGAAAATGCAATAACAAGATAATCTCCTAAAATGCAAAAACTCAAATACCTTATTAATACATAATCCGAAACACCCCTTGGAGATTGGTTTATGAAGATCAACAATAAAAATAAAACCAAAATAAATAAATAAGAAAGAAGTGTAACTTCATAATAAATATCTAGCAATGATACTTATTGGTAAGTCTAGATGCAAAACAACATAATTTGTTTTAGCTAAGATGGAAATAGATCAAACGGGTCAAAATTGGTCAAAGTTCATTCAAAGTGCACAAAATCTTGTAACAGTCTATGCAAACAATACATGAAACAACACAATGTCACTACTGAAGTAACAGTCTATGCAAACACATCAAACATACTTCACCAATTGACTAGGATCTACAATTTATTTCCACTATGTTCAACCCAAACCACAGCTATAGCTACATCCTTATAACAATATCTAAGAAGAAACATCAGTGAAAGGTCTCAATCCCTCCATTCATATCCCATCCATCCTCCTAGGATACTGTACAGTACACCTGGCTACATTTACACTGTTACATAATTACATCTAGATTAAATTGTATTTTTGGTCTATGTGGTTTGGCCAAATTGCAGATTTGGTCCCAATCCTTTCAAAAGTGCAACGGTAGTCCCTAATTTGAACTTTGGATTGCATATTCAGTCCCTAACCGATCTGAAATGACCAAATTACCCTTTTCTTCTACATTTTTAATGGGAAGAAGACAAAGGGCATTTTAGTCATTTAAATTTAGCCAAGGACTTAATATGCAATCCAAAGTTCAATAGAGGAACTAATGTAACAGTGGCATCATCAAATGCAAGACAACATCTATCCTCCAAATAAAACCTCAAATAGAATAAACTACATTTCCTATGAGATACTTTTCCAAACTGTTTCAGTGTTGCTTCCTCTTCACACCAACAACGGTGGCCAAGCTCCCATAGGCATCATCTAGACTACTCAGGCATCTTTGGCTATATACCACCTCTCCACTCGAAACCTTCTTTATGAAGATTGATTACTAATCCATATGAAACATAGCAAATTACCTAAGACTTGTTGCCACACCAGGCACCCTAAGGCTAGGAATATGATATTTTGCAATGGCATTTTATCAACTTCAAGATACAAGGCCATCAGAACAAATGCTAAATTTGCAGAAAACGTACATCTGCAAGCTACCTATACCTCTTGAAACTCAACAGGTAGCTACTTCCACAATTGTGTATTCTTTGATCTAGGATTTTGAATAGCAACCTCTATAGGGTAGTTTCATCTTTCACAACTTACCAAGTGATTTCGCTTATCTAAATAAGTGTCATTTTTACAAGCCGCTACACATAATAACTTTTAAATAAGTGTCGCATCTTAATCATAGGCAGGTTTCCACTATAATGCCTAATTTTATTAACCTCACTAGTGGTTTAATCCTCACTAGGTACACATCTTGGGGATGGAAAGGGAAAGGATAAAAAACGGTCATACGGATACCGTAGTTAGGCAACATATATATAAGTTAATGAGTCGCGTATAACCGCACCACCAACCCCCCTCACTTTTCAATCATCGTCCTCTTTTAATGACGATGAAGTGTTGAATTCCTTTAGGTTTAAAGTTAATGATGACCAGGGGCGGATCTACAGCTAACACAGGGTATGCACGTGCATACCCTGTGATCCTCCTTATACTATATTTTATTATGGTTGAAGCTCCTGTGAATCAAATTGCAGAGAGTGCATACCCAGAAATAATAGGTTTAACATAGTGCACACCCAGAATAACGAAGAAGAGATAAATATGTGTGAAATCACCATTTTTAGGGTTTTTATGGCTGTGTTTTAGTATGTTAAAGAAGAAGATGAAGACGTCGGTTAAAGTATTTTTATTGGTCCTTTCAAGAAAGGGGTATTTACTATTTACATTTAGTGGATGGGCTCTAGTATCTTTTTTTCTCTTTGACTCATGGCAAATGGCCCAGCTAAACATTATTTTTAGACTTTGAGTAACCACTGTATTTATATGTCATAAAAATAAAAAATGTTCCAAGATTTGTTTTGAAAGTTTTATAATTTAGAAGTAACCATTGTGTTTATATGTCATTGAAGATGTGATATTGGTTTGTTGAAGTTTGATTTCACGAAGTTGTTTTGATTTATTGTATCTAGTTTTCATTAGCTTATTGATACAATAACAGGGTACCAAGCAAGCATTATTACTTCGTACCTTTGGTGTGGTGGTGTATGATTGGTTTCGAAAACTATCCCTTTAAATATATATATAAATATAAATAATTCTAAATATATAATAAGGATAATTATCAAGAAAATCAATGAAACCGGAAGTAGTATATGATATTCCCGGGCCGTTTATCCCCAACGAGGAATGAAATGGTGAGTCGGGAGTCGGTTTGATATTTGATGTTTTAATGACAAAGATTTTGATTGGTTTTCTAAATCTACGGGAAAATTAATGCAATCTACACTAAAAACAATTAAGGCAACACAAATTTAAACTAAAAACGTAAAACGGGAATCCTAAAAACGCGTCTAAATATCAACTAAGTCAAAATAAAACCTCACACAAGAAATTTTTGCATGTAAACCTCTAAAATGACAAAAGAAAAGTTTCTAAAAAAGATTTATATTTTTTTTGACTTTTTTATAATTTTTTATGAATTAAAAACCTATTTAATATATTTAAAATTCTAGAAAATAACAAATTAATTCCTAAAAATTCCAGAAAATGATTTTCTACTTTAGAAAACTCTAAAATGTGATAAAAACTAAGAAAAATATTTTTCACTACTTTTTATAATTAAAAACTAATTTCTAGATTTAATTTAAAAAGCTAAAAATGAAAATTAAAATCTAAAAGTGATAAAAATAATTTTAAAGCTTGTAATCCTAAAAATATTTATTCTAAAACTAAAAACTATTTTTTTGTATTTTTCTAAATTAATTTTCTATTTTTAAAAGACTTTTCAAAATTTTTAACTAGGAAAAATAAAGAAAAATAGCAAATAAGTTTGAAAAATTATGAAAAAATGCATAAAAGTCCTAAATGTTATAAGGCATGCAGGAAAAATAAGCTGGATCACACAGCTTAACCAATAAGCTCAGAAAATCCCTAAATAAGCTACGAATTGCTATAACAAAGAGGAGCTAAAAAAGATGATAAAGGATTAATGTTTGCAAACTTAGACATAAAAGACCCAAGGGCAGGAGTGATAGTGTGTGTTGGTGTTAAATGCGATGGTTGAGTTTGTAGAGGTCCAGGGTTCAAGCCTTGTGCTCACCTTGGACTTCCAAACTCCTAATGCGTTTTTCTTTTTGCAAAAATTTTTAGAACTAAAAAATAATCACGAAATAAGCAAGTTAAAAAGACAGAAATGCTTTTTGTCTTTTACACTAAGTGCTACAATGCTAAACTGTTGGGCTTTTTTTTATCACAAATAAGCAAAGGGAAACTCAAAATAAGCTAAAACAGATAACTAACTATACCTAATAAGCACTTAAGGACAAAAATAAGCCAACAGAATAAGCTTAAACTAAGCTAAATGACAAAAGTGCTAAAAAGAACTTTTATACTTAGGATTTTAAGCTAAAAATCCTAATAAGCTCAAATAAGTTCTAATTCAAACTAAATAAGCCAAAAACACTTAAAACTGACCTAATAAGCATGAATGAACCTAACTTAAGCAAATACAATGAGCCAATAAGCTCGATTTTAGCTTTTGGCCAAAATTGCTTAGCCAAACAGCCTAAAGAGACACCTTTGGGTTTAAAAATAAGCAACAAAATGGATCCTTACAGACTTGAGACCTCAAAACAGATAAAATATGGACCTCAAGGAGCTTATATCAAGAATCAAAAAACGTTTTGAAATAAAGAATAACCCATAAAAAGCACTTGAAAAGGTAGTTTTTCAAACAAGAAGGACACTTAGTAAAATTTATGACAGACTTGGCAAAAATAAAAACAACAAAAGCAAACCTATGGACTTGGTTTCTAACTTGTTTTAGCACTTCATTAAACACAAAAACAACACATATTAACAAGATTCAAAGATCTAATCATTTGCACTGATTGAATGAGCTTATGAATTAACAGTTTTAACCACAACTTATATAAACCATGATTTTTAGATTTAACCCTTAAAAACTCCTAACAACTGAATTTTATGGTGATTTCAAGTTAAACTAAGGTGACCCAAGTATGAAAACCAAATTTGACCCATTTACCCCATTAAACAGGTTAAACCAAACACCCATTTAAATCCTATTTTTGGTATTGTTAACTTGTTTTTCTTGATTTTAAGCCAAAACTTGCAAGACCAGATGATAAATGAGATTAATAAGCAATATTACACTAACTTTAACAAGAATTAAGCACTCTAATCAGCTAGAATAGGTTATGCAACTAGTAAGCTATTTTTTTGACAGATTTTTGATAAATTTTGCACAAATAACTTTTAAACTACAAACTAAGCAAGATAAGCACTAAACATCATAAGCAAACATAAATAAGCATAACTAAGCAAGAATAAGCAGAAAATAAGTAATGCTACAGTAATTAAGTTAAAATTTTAAAATAAGAGACTTACAAAGGCCTTTGCTCAAACAGGGCAAACCAAGCTTTTAAAAGCTTATCTACAAGCTCCAGCTTATCAAAGATAAGCTGGTGGTATCCATAAGCCCATCCAAATCTGGCTTATCATCCATTATGTTGTGGTATTTGAGGGTGGATATTTTTTAGTTTTTTGTAAAATTTTCTTAAGTGTTTTATATTTAAGTGAAAACAGATTGTTTATATTATTAAACAAGAGCTTAAAAGAGGCTTTTAACAAAGGAAATACATGAATTCAAAAGTAGACTTAAAAACTTCAAATTTTCATTAATACTTAAAAGTTACAAGACTTGGAAATTAAAGATAATGATTTAAAAACAAGCTGAAAACTAAAGCTAGGTAAAAAAACTAAGTGCCCAAGGGCTTACAAATGAGCTTTATTTATACTAAGCAAATGAAGGTTCTAGGTCCTGTGTTTTCTTTGTGAGAGCTCCTGAGGATGTGTTTGTTATGTGAGAGAGCTCAAAAAGTAATCTTGGCCATCCAAAATGAGTAGTCCCCAAGTCTCTTGATCTTCACCATTGATTTCTTGTCTTGTTACTTGGACGAATGGAAATGCTAAGGATTGCCAAGGTGTCATTTGTTGGTCTGTGAGGTGGGATAAAGGATAGTGATGTTGAGGAGTTGGTCGACAAAGGGGAGAAGAATGGGGAATAGTGTTTGTTCATTTTGGCGGGTAGTGGAAGGGATGTACAGTAATTTGAGTTGCAGGGTGAATGTTTGGTGGTTGGGCAAGTTTAGTCCCTCATTTTATATAGTTGTATTGCAATCATAGTCCTTGTACTTTGCAAATTTGGCCCTTGAGGTTTTATATTTGTTTGCACCGTTAGTCCTTAAAGGACTAATGGTGTTAAGTTTAAAAGGGGTGATGGTTAACAGGTTGTTACAAAGGGGGTGATGGGTTTGGGCTAGAGTATTGGGCCGGGTATTATAAAAGAAA